>SNQJ01S0016525.1:14277-27686 GCA_010110895.2 Picea sitchensis
ATATATGTCAATAGATATTAAGGATGTAATGGAGGCGATTAAGCCTAACTGGTTATATTTCAAGTTCTGGAATTATTGAACCAAATGAACCTTTCAACATAAACAAAATTCTAGAACAAAATACTAGAAGAGCGAAAGCTCGTTTTTACTTAGAACTAAAACAAAGATTCTGGATGCATGTTTCGTTAGGTTCAAATTTTATATTGTTGTTAGTGAACGAAGGATCATGACAACTATTGTATAAACTAGGCGTCAATGGAATAAAAGAAACAATAGACTCTACTTGGCCACAATGAAGTTGTTTGAAGAAATTTACAATAATGTAGGAGTAACTAAAAGTAAGGACTATACTTTCCGAATGCATAGGGTTAATATGCTCTTCATTTTCCATAAATAATCTAATAGGATTAAATAACTAGCATATCGACTAAGTAAAAAATTTACTCGTTCTGTATTTTCTTTCTTTCATTATATGATATATAAAGACAAGAGTAATGTATCTTAACACTAAAATACAACTCAAATCGAGAACTTGGAATTAGGGTATGTCTGACCTACACAGCCACTGCGTTATAATCTTCCATATTGAATATTGTTACAACAATTGATACTTTTTCTAAATAGGAACTGAGCTTTGAACTATATACATTATGGTATTCAGATCGAGAAGCTTCGATATTATCATCTGGGATGATAAGTCCCAAGGAGTGTAAAAGGAAATTGAGTACCTTTTCCACGAAAGGATGCTCGAAATCCGAGGGTTCGGAGGCTTCAACCCTGCAAGGAAATAAGTAAATTTCATTAGTATTTGTAATTGGATAATAAAGTTGCTTATACGAAGTAAACAAAATTGAATCACCGAGGTAAAGTGTCTATAACAAAACAATTATAGAAGAATCGAGATTGTACTTAACTTGGGCCTTAGCACATGCCGTCTCTCACGGAATAACTGACAAAGTCACCCTTGAACTTGATGGGAGGAGGAAGCCAGTGTCAATCTGATGGGTACCTCATAAAAATCAGAGGCCCCATCATTAGATCTCATTGTGCACAGTTCTTAAAATTTACTTGCCTGAAATAAAAGCAAACAGAGACTGCTAAGGTTTAAATAATCAAGAAATACAAGATGAGACACATTATATACTCTAGACCAAATACAAGAACCTAGTTAGGATAGTAGTCAGACATTTTGCCGAAAAATACAAGTGTCGGAAACTGCAGTACTGAATTAACATATCTCCAAAATGTATTTCATCACCTTACACAAACTTCACTCAGAATAATACTTATTCTGAATACCTTCTCGAATGGTGGTTTCCACCCTCAAAATGATAATAACAGTATATAACGAGAAGTTTCCTTAGATTTGTATATTTCTTGTTACAAAGTATATTTCCTTTACAAATCGTTTGGGACATAGGGTAACCCCTCTACATTACTTACTGAACGAAAGCTATAGAAATCCCTTTTGAAAGTTGCAAACTAGGGGGTGGCCTGTCAGGGTTCACCGAAGTAAAACACTCGAAGACATGTTCCTCAGCAGGGTTTCTAACCTAACAGGGTTTATTCGGAGATTAATACTTCCATGAGGACTTACAGGGATTCAAAAACTAGATAGAAGTAGCATTAGAGAAGGTAAATCCATAAGATGAATAGAGGGATACTGCGAAACCATCAGAGTAGCAAAACCCCGTAACCTGCTAAATTGACTGTGCCAGAATGTAGGTACTAAAGTAAAGGAGGGGGTACCAAAATGGTCCCGAAAAGGGTTTGAAATCATTTTATCAGTGAAGGAAATTCCCAGTAACATGTGTAATTAGGGTTACAAGATAAATATCTAACCACAAAAACTAATTCTCAAAATAAAATCATAACCAGAGCTCTAGTATAATAGTTCTTCCACTGTAATGAAAGCCGAGTACTCTTTAAACTTGTAAAGTTATAGGAGGGTCACAGAATTACCAGAGCGGATGGGTAGGGACACCTGGTTTCCACCTGGTGAAGCCTCTGAGCGCTCAATATTCCCTTGTGAAGGAAAATGCAGAAGTGTTTTGGAAAACTGTGCGAATGTCGAATGAATGCCATCTAAACCTAAGAGACTCCTTACTACGCAGAGTAAAGGTTTCTAGTACAATGGAAGGTTCTGTCCATGAGATGGGGAAATAGTTGGCGTGAGCCTATTGGTCAAGGGGTCAAGTGAAACCATCATTTTTATCATTCACACAGGATTTCATTAATGGTCGGACCAGAGTTTTAAATTTCACACCTTTTGAGAACCTTACCCTCACATTAAAGGAATACAAAGTAAAGAGGGTCCTTTGTGACATGACCAACTAGAAACTGTTAACTATAACTGCGGTGAGTCCAACTAGTATCTCGTTCAAAGAAAGCCATCGTTCAATTGAGATATCAGGCAGTTTAGTTAGGGTTTAACGAATTTGTTCAGATGGAGTCTTATCATTACAAAGCCTTTATGTAAATGGTGACTGGCAGATCTTTAACCAACCATTAACTACATGGGACTTCGTTTGGGAACTTTGACCATAAAGAACAATGCCAATATTTTATGTTAAGCTTACAACTTGCTACTAAGGTGTGTATCCTGACCCCCTTGTGTTGTGGATCATTTACAAGCCTTGTTTTTCGAAAGACTAATGATATTTCCCTTGTGCATAAGTATGAGAGGTATTTTTCTTGAGGAATAATTTGGGATCATAAATCCTAAGTTTTCCATAGTCTAAGTTCATTATAATATACAAGTTTATATATGAATGAGTGGATAATTTTAGGACTGATGAGAATGTTAGAGTGACAAAATGTTATTTATTAGGAACTATGTTCCTTATGTGTTGGATTGGATAGAAATGTCAGCATGGATAATCATAATATAAGAAACTTATCAGAGTTTAACAACAGAGATAAACTGTCATCTTTCCCTAACTACGAGTCTATCAATTTAATTTGAGATTAATGTTCCCGAGGATTTTTTTTTTTATGACAAATTTAAGGTACATTACATATGGTATCAGAGAAAAGGTTACAACACTTAGAGCTTGAACAGGGCCAAATTAATTACTTAGCACATATTTTTGTTTATGTAAAACTAATAAACCTTTATTATTACAAACAAAAAACCCTTTTTTATTTTGTGTTAATCATGGCAACCCAGGATGATGCAGAAATCAGACTTGATGGGAATCTTGAACAAAGACCTCCTGAAGATCTAATGCATAATAGTGATGGAATCTCACCCACTGAAATTCTGGAAATGATGAGGAATCTCATCGTTGAGCTACAAGTTTTCAAAGAAAACAATGAGAAACTGAATAAGGCACAACATGAGCAGCAGGAAATAAATGAAGTCCTGCTGCGTAATATAGTGACAAAGAAAATCCCAAAGGATGAAAACCATGAAGAAGAGGTCAGTAAAAGGGCCTCCAATAATTCTGGTCCTGAAGCAGAAAAAGGGGACAATTCATCTGGAGGTACACCTTCAGTTCGAGATAAAACAAAACCAGATAGAAAAAGGAAACATATAGATCACCTTGAGAGAGAATTTAAGAAAATCAAACCCGCTACCTTTGATGCGGAATCCAGAACAGGGGAGGAAGCCGAGGCTTGGTTATTAGACATCAAGAAGTATTTCCAGATCTACAACTATTCCAACAACATGAAGGTCAGAATGGCTATCTATAACCTAAAAGGAAAAGCCAACATTTGGTGGCAAGATCTAAAATTGGCCAAGGGCCTAAAAGAGAAACAGATGGAATGGGCAGACTTTAATAAATATTTCAAGAAACAATACCTATCTGAAAGTTACTATGAAAGAAAAACCAAAGAATTTTATGAGCTATGACTTGGTCAAATGGCTATGGAGGATCTGATAAACAAATTCCTGGAATTACTAAGGTTCATACCTTATATCAGGGAGGACAAAGTAAAAAGCCAGCAGTTCCTAAGATGTTTACCAGAGTCTTACAAGGAAAAAATCGAGTTTGATAATCCCAAGTCCTTGAGTGAAGTATTCAGGAAAGCTCGAATGTGTTACGACCAATACAAACATCAGACAAAATTTCCCAAAGATTGGAAGGATAAGAAACAAGACCGAATGAACCGGTGGAAGAAGGGATACCAGCTAGCTCCTTATCAGAACACAGCAAAAATATTTCCAAGAAAATATTTTCACTCCAATAATCCATATACACAAGGCCGCAGTAAACCGGTAAATCTGGGACCAAACAAGTTTGGAGACAACCCTCACGAACCATTAAAGTGATGGGAATGTGGAGAACCTCATCTAAGGAGGAACTGTCCACGTTTACTTTCAACAACCAAAACGACTGTTCACAATTTGTAGGAGACCTCGATAGTGGGAGATGTGGGCATAATCTTGCATCGGATAAATGCAGCCGTGGATGGCCGACAAGCTGACCACCAATCCTCTGTGGTGGAAATTGAAGGTAAAATCAATAACACTCAAATTTATGTTTTAATTGATCCTGGAGCTACTTTAAGTTATATCACTCTTGGTATAGTAGAGTCAAATAAACTTAAGAAAATGAGACATGCAAAATCGTGGCTGGTACAACTAGCAACAAGAACGAAAGGAAAGTGGTTGACTTTATTTCTAATTATAAGTTCAGTTTGGGTTGTCAAAACATAAGGACAAATCTGAACATTCTACTATTAGGATCTTATAATGTAATTATTGGAATGGATTGGCTAGAAAAGCATAATGCAATGCTAGACTGTTACAAAAAATCACTTAAGTATAAAGATGGAAATGACATGGTTAGGACAGTCCAAGGTATACAATAACTAGTCTCAATTAGACAAATTTCAACATTGCAATTCAAGAAATGCATGAGAAAAGGTTGTCAAGTTTATGCCATCCAAGTAACAAACTTGTTAGAAAAGAAAATAAACCCAACTTGGAATATTTTGTTGTGCTTCATGATTTCAGAGACGTGTTTGTTGATGAAATACCTGAATTACCCCCAAGAAGGGAGATAGACTTTTCTATAGACCTACTACCTGGTTCAACCCCTATCTCTAAGGCACCTTACTGAATGAGTTTGTCAAAATTGACAGAACTAAAAATTCAATTACAAAAATTACTGGATAAGGAATATATCAGACCGAGTGTTTCCCCATGGGGAGCACCAGTCCTCTTTGTGAAAAATAAAGATAGAACGATGAGATTATGCTTCGATTACATATAATTAAATAATATGACTATTAAGAACAAGTACCACTTACCTAGGATAAATGATCTATTCGATCAAGTAGGTGGGGAAAGAATTTTCTTGAAATTGGACTTACGATCTGGTTATCACCAGGTTAGGATAAAAGATGAATACATAAGTAAAACAAATTTTCGAATGAGATATGGGAATTACGATTTTGTGGTTATACCTTTCGGACTCACTAACACGCCAACCACGTTCATGTGTTTAATGAATAGTATTTTCAGTCAGTATTTGGACAAATTTGTGCTGGTATTCATTGACAATATTCTAGTATATTCTAAAACAGAAGAAGAACACTTAAGAATAGTTCTACAAACTTTAAGGAAGCACAAACTATATGCTAAATTCGATAAGTGTGATTTTTATCAAAAGAAAATACAGTACCTAGGACATGTAATATCTGTAGAAGGCATTGCAGTCGATACATCATGGAATGGCCAGTACCTAAGGATGTAGCGGATATCCAGTCATTCATGGGAATCACCGGATATTACTACAGATTTATAGAGGGATTTTCCAAAATTGCTTACCCTATCACATCGTTACAAAAGAAGGGGACCAAGTTTAACTGGTCACAGAAGTGTCAAGACAGTTTCAATAAATTAAAGGAGTTGTTAACAACCACACCCATTTTAAAGGTAGCAGATCCAGAAAAATACTTCATTGTCTGTGTAGACACAAGTAAAGAAGGACTAGGTGGTGTCCTAACGCAAGAAGGACACATAATTTGTTATGAGTCCCAAAAACTAAAGGAACATGAACGAAACTATGTCACTCATGACTTAGAGTTGGCAGCTGTAATACATGCCTTAAAAATGTGGCGACACTACATAATGGGCAAAAGTTTTTTGTTATTGAGTGACAATAGTGGTACGAAATTTTTGTTTAGTCAGTCGGACCTTAATGCAAGGAAAGCAATATGGCTAGCCTTCTTGAGCGAATTTGACTTTGAAGTAAGACATATCAAGGGTAAGGAAAAAAGGTAGCTGATGCTTTGAGCATAAGAGTTCATGGGATATTTTAAATAAACATTAGCAGGGAAGAAAACAATATTGAAAAGAGGATAAAGACTGTAGGTAATAACAACGAAAATTACACTAACACAGTGGCAGAATTACAAAACACTACAGAAAGTTCAGACAAAACAGACCTAAGTTTGGACAAGAATGGTTTACAACGGTTTAAAAACATGATATACATACTAGATTCGACAGAATTAAAGTTAATAGTCTTGGATGAAGTGCATAAGAAACCATATTCTGGTCATCCAGGATACCAGAAAACAGTAACAACACTAAGAAAGTTATTTTGTTGGCCTAATATGAAGGGAGAAACAACAAAATACTTAGCTAAGTGTCAGGACTGTCAGCAGGTAAAAGCTGAACACCAACATCCAGTTGGCCTGTTGCAGCCCTTACCTGTGCCAGAATGGAAATGGGAGACTATGTCTCTGGACTTTATTACAGGTTTTCCTAGAACTCAGAAACATAATGATTCTATTATGGTGGTAATCTATAAACTCAGTAAGTCCGCACACTTTATTCCTATAAATTCTACTTTTAAATCTATTAATATTGCTGAAATATTCATGAAATAATTTTTTAGGCTGCATGGTATTCCTAAAATAGTGATTTCGGATATTGACGTAAAACTTACATCTGCTTTTTGGAAAGAATTGTTTGTAGGGCTAAATACTAACTTGAATTCCAACATGATTTATCATCCACAAACGAATGGACAGACTGAATGAAGAAACTATATCGTAGAAGATATGCTCTGCATGTACGTAAGAACAAAACCAAGAAAGTGGGAAGATTACCTGCACTTGGTATAATTTGCATACAACAATGGGTACCAAACTTTAGCTAAAATGAGCCCCTTCGAGGTACTGTGTTGGCACAGGGTCAGACCCATGGTTCAACGCTCAAGAGCGCACCAAGAAATCCCTAACTACCAGCCCTTTCGGCAACACCTGCGAAGAAGATGAAGTCTCACCCGAGGTAGAGGCAGGGGTGGTTGCAAGACTCAGGTGTCTGCAACCTTAGCTGGGACACAGATCTGTGATTATCTTGCTTACAACACACTTATCCTCATTTATTTCCGAACATACATTCATTAATACACTTCGCAGAAAGCACAGAGCACCGCAATAATTACTCAAATCTAGCACTTATCAATGGTAAACAAGTTATACTCAATAGATTAAGCACTTAGCATCTTATGTATCATATCTATCATGCATTCATATCTCATAAGCACAAAGCATCAATAGATATATCTAAACATATCAGAGCACTTAGCAAGAGAGAGACAAACACATCATCACAATACACAGAGTTACCGTGGTTCACCCCCACCCTGGGGCTACATCCACAAAGTCTTATTTATATTATCTTGGTCAAGCAGTTACAACACTAAGTCTCCAAGATCCTACCCCGCATAGGAAAAGAGATATGCGCAGCTTGCTAGATCCTCTTTCCCCAGGTAGATCCAAGCACTAAGCCTTCTCACACTTTGGCACTCAGCACTTATTACATCATGCACAGAGCTCTTACAATCACATAGACTTCTGATCACATAGATCCAACTTATGCACTAAGACATCGACTAGACAGGGCCTCCTTTCTTACAATGCCCAGACCTCTATTTATACATAAAAAAAGGGCCTAAACAAGGGCCGACATCCCTTTCTCATTACAATATTTCCCAAAAAACCCAAAAAGGTTCCACAAAATGTGGCGATATCCTGTGATCTCTTCTTCGCTATGCACTCCGTCTTCGACAGGCAGTCGAAGTACCAAACAGTCAAATATGACCAAGTATTCCTCAAAACTTGGTCGAGGGCCAACAGGTGCCCAACACTCACCTGTGACTCATCCTGAGTCACCCTTCTCTGGGTAACTCTGCCCCGAAGGCCTTGAGCTTCGCTCAAGTTGCTTCGACCTGTTACTTTACTACTGCTTCTTGCTCAACAAACTCCTGAATGAGTGTGTTACTGACTGGTCATTCTAAGCACTGCTCTGCTGTGTTCACGACCTGTGTTAGGTCTATCCCTTGGCTCTCAATCTCTAAGAATAGTTGACATGCCCTATCCTGTAAAGGTTGAAGTTTCTGTGTCACTTCCATGACCTTTCTCTGGATCATATGAATCTGCTGCTACACGACGCACTATTCGTGGGACCTCTTCATTTTCTCTATGGTTGGTAGGGCCTTCAGCTGTACCTGTAACTTCTCGGCTTGGTACTTCACCTCCTGGAGCTGTGACTCCAATTTAAGAAATTCAGGGTTGTCGGATAGGTTATCATGTATCTGCGCACTTCTACTACTTAATTGCTTACATTCTTCAGTGAGTTCCTTAATCCTTTCTACTGTACTTCGGGCATTCACTTCTCGTTGGTCACGTTCTTCTTGTGGAGTAATCAGTATAGCTTGGAGATCTAGTTCTACTACTCTTTGTTGAAGTTGTTGAATGACTTCAGCAAGCTTCATTACTTGGCATTCTATGGGTTCTTCTACCTTCTATTCTAATCCAGTCATAGAGAGAAATGCTCTGTTAACTGCTTCTTCGATCCTGATCTGCTTCGCAAGCAACTGCTCCTTTACTTTCTAGATTTTCACTCTGTCTTCTTCAAATTTCGATAGTATGGCATCCTTCTCTTGCTGCGCAGCTCAACGCTTCTCTATGATTTCCTTGTGTGCATGCTTTAGGGTCTGGGAGGCCTGCATTGTTACCTCTTCTACTTTCTGAAGGCGTACTTCGACTAGGTCGACAATCCTGCGAAGTTGAACTGACTCGTCTCCTACTTCGGGTGTTCCTTCTGGCATAGGCACGGTGGAGACTGCGCGGTTAGACTGGAGGGTTCATTGTACTCCTTGGAGCTTGGCTTTGATTCTTTCATACATCATTGGTTTCTTGGCCTCCTTCTTTTCTTTAATTTCTTCTATGGCTTCATTCAAATTTTCAAGGAGAAATATGAAGTCATCGGGGTTGAGCGTGGTCTTCATCTTGGTCACTATTTCTTTTGCTTTATTCTTAAAGGAAGACTTCGAAGGTGACCCTTTTCTTTTCTTTAGAAATTCGACTTCATATTCTGGTTGCTGTTCAACTTCTTCTAGGTCTTCGTCATTACCTTCTTCATCTGGTGTGACAGAAGTTGTTCTTACAGAGCGGCTATCCACATCTCGAACTTCTTCATTTTTCTTCGTCTCCTTTGTCTTATTTATCCTATTTTTCTTACTGGGCCCAGGTGTGTCTTGCACAGCTTCTAGGCTGCTGATATCTGAAATATCCACTGGATATACTGCAACGAGGAGGTCCACCGACCATTCCTTGGTAATCTCTTCAAGGTCTTCTTCTATCAATTTATAATAGGACTGCAGCTGTTCCTGGTGCTCATCAGCACATTGAGTCAGGTATATGAAGTGGCGGTCCACGCTGAACTTCATTAAGGGTCTGAATCTGTGGAGTGTGTTCAGAGTAATGCGAGGTATGGCTTGTATCGTGGTCTTCAACTTGATGTAGTATCTAGGAAAGAGGGTATTTGACTGCCATTGCCTGTTCATATCTGTTGTATACCATAATGTATTGAACTTCACATCCAATGGTTCAAATGGTAGGGTTTCAGAAAAAACGACATCCTCTAGTATCTCCCATGCTATGAAGGCGATCAGGATGAGAAGCCAGCTAAAGCAGAACTCATATCCTTGGTCTTTCACTTCTTTGAATTAAGTAAAGGTGTAACGGACTGCTTGCAATGGATAGAAGGGTCCATTAACTCTTGATCTGTTCGTTATGGAGTATTCTAACGGTCAAGTAATAGGTCATAACTTTCTTTTGAGCCGTTCGAGCCATCAGCAGAACGAGTATATCGTCTTCTAACAGCTATATTACTTCGACATGGAAAAGTGCCATATGTCCCTGTTCTACTATCCTGGCGAAGCTCAAATTCTGCATGTTTTCCTTCTACGGGATTTCTTTTGGAACGTTCTGTAATTTCTCCAACTTCGCTTTCTTCTTCATGAGTTTTCTATCCTTCTTCCCAGTGAGCTTCATCTCGGTCATACTTTTTGCATTCTAATTCTTTTCTTCTCTTGGCATGGTAACTTCGCAGTGCTGAGATTCTTTCTTCAGATCCATGGGTATTACTTGTCCAACATATTTTTCGGTCCTCTGTGGTTCTTCTAGCGTTCTGTCAACTTCGTCATCCAAGTTCCTGGGGTCAAGAACCCTTGATCTGTTCTCCCATTCTTCAATCAACTGTGCGATCCTTCTAGTAATGAAGTCTCTTAACTCTTGTCTCTATTGTTCTAGGTCCTTTTCTGCTTCCTGTTTTCAGGCTTGATCTTTCTCAATCCAAGGTTTACCAAGTAACATAGTAAACGACGCGCTGTCTTCCACGAACTTAACAATCTCAAAATATTCTTTTATCAAAGCTCCATGAGATTTCATAGATATCTGAGTGATCTTTCCACATAGGTTTACCAGCTTTCTTCTGAATAAACCTATTCCTCCTAATGAAGGGGTCATGTCAGGTCTTCCTATAGCTTTCCAGGTTCCTTCTGTCATAATTTTCACCGGTGTTTCTTCATCCAAAACATAGTAAATGTCAAAGTCTCCTATTCTCACTTCGATCTATTCTTTCTTCTTGAAGATCTCTGATAGCCTAACATGTCGGTGGTCATTCAAGGTATCTCTCATCTGTAGCAATATCTTTTCTGATTCTTTCTAGGTTTCTTCTATAATCTTGGTCTCTTGATCTCCTACTTGCTCTATATTCATCTTTTCAAGCCTAGTAATCATTCTAGGGCAATCCAATACTTCATGGTCCATAGCCTTACAACAAAGACAACTGGGTCTTCGCCTAGGGAATTCCTTAGCAAGATGTCTGGGCCTTTTTCAATTGTAACAAAGAGTTAATCCTCTCTTTCTCTTCAATTATCCCTAACTTTTCATGTACTGTGTGCTAGGATCATAACGGTTAGCCTGCAAAAATTTCTTTCTAGGATCCTGCATCCATTGGTTAGTCCCAAAATTCTTTCTATGCATAGGTATAACATATCTATCACTATACTGATCAGATCTATTCATATCAAACTTTATTTCATCTATTAATGCCCTAGTTTTGAAGCTAGGATAGAATCTATCAAACATACCTAGATCCATGCTTTAGAAACAAAAAATTTCACTTATCTTACTTCTACAAAGCACAAAGATTCCAGATCTAAGACTTTTAACTATTCTTACCTTTATCAAAGCACAAATCTTATAGATCTTACCTTTTTCTTACAGATATGACCTCTTTCTCTTCAGATCTGACCTCTTTTATTCAGATCTAACCCTTCTTTCTTGACATAAAGCTTCACAGGTCAAACAAAACACTGCACACTAGGGAAACAGATCTACGCATAGAGCTTATTTTACACAAAGCTTCTTCTTCTTTAGTTACCAATAATCACAGTTCCAGGTCCCGACAATGGAACCATTTGTTGGCACAGGGGCAGAACCAGGGTTCAACGCTCAAGAGTGCACCAACAAAGCCCTAACTACCGGCCCTTTCGACAACACCTGTGAAGAAGATGAAGTCTCACCCGAGGTAGAGGCAGGGGTGGTTGTAGGACTCAGGTGTCTGCAACCTTAGCTGGGACATAGATATATGATTATCTTGCTTATAATGCACTTAGCATCAGTTATTTCCTAACATACATTCATTAATACACTTCACATAAAGCACAGATCACCGCAGTAATTACTCAGATCTAGCACTTAGCAATGATAAATATATTATACTCAATAGATTAAGCACTTAGCATCTTATGTATCATATCTAGCATGCATTCATATCTCATAAGAACAAAGCATCAATAGATATATCTAAACATATTAGAGCACTTAGAAAGAGAGAGACAAACACATCAACACAATACATAGAGTTACCGTGGTTCGCCCCCACCCTGGGGATACATCCACAACGTCTTCTTTATATTATCTTGGTCAAGCAGTTACAACACTAAGCCTCCAAGATCCTACCCCACATAGGACAAGAGATTTGTGCAGCTCGCAAGATCCTCTTTCCCTGGGTAGATCCAAGCACTAAGCCTTCTCACACTCCGACACTCAACACTTATTATAGCACGCACAAATCTCTTATAGTCACATAGACTTCTGATCACATAGATCCAACTTATGCACTAAGCCATCAACTAGATAGGGCCTCCTTTCTTACATGGCCTAGACCTCTATTTATACATAGAAAAAGGCCTCAAAAAGGGCCAACATCCCTTTCCTGTTACAATATTCCCAAAAAATCCAAAAAGGTGGCGAGATCCTGTGATCTCCGCTTTGCTATGCACTCCGTCTTCGATAGGTAGTCGAAGTACCAAATGGTCAACTATGACCAAGTATTCCTCAAAACTTGGTCGAGGGCCAACATACTGTACGACAGAAAGTGTACGAATCCAATTAGTTGGGATAACCCAGTTGACAGACTCATGGTTGGACCAGAAATGATCTAGGAAATGGAGAGCGTAAGAAAGGTACAACATAACTTAAAAGAAGCACAGGATAGACATAAGAGTTATGCGAACCAGAAAAGAAGACACTTGGAGTTTCAAGTGGGAAACCATGTTTACTTAAAAGTCAAAGCTCAGAAAAGTTCACTAAAGATAGGGAACTGTGCCACGTTGGTACCCAGGTTTTGTGGGACCTTTGATATACTAGCTCGAATTGGACCCGTAGCATACCAACTTGCACTCCCAGCCAATCTAAAAATTCATAATGTATTTCATGTTTCTTTGTTAAAGAATTATGTTCATGACCCTACTCATATGATCGATTGGAACTTGGTGCAGGTGGAACCAGAAGGCGAGTTCCAAGCAGAACCACTGTGCATTCTAGACTGGAGAGAAATAACACTTCAGAACAGAGCCATTGCTCAGCTAAAGGTGAAATGGAATCACTTTAGCTTGGAGGAGGCCACTTGGGAGTTGGAGGGAGATTTGCAGAAATCTCATCCAATCATGTTCCAAGAAAGGACTAAACACTGAGGACAATGTTTTATTGAAGGGGGAAAGGATGTGAATTCCCCAAAAGTAAATTATTTTAAGTTGGAAATTTCTTAGGAAATTATTTTCCATTTTTGGCAAATTCGAAATTGGAATTTT
>SNQJ01S0016525.1:33510-52863 GCA_010110895.2 Picea sitchensis
AGAGAGAGAGAGAGAGAGAGAGAGAGAACCCCACGACTTGCTAAATTCACTTCTAAAAGTCTACAGTATATATATGTCAATAGATATTAAGGATGTAATGGAGCCGATTAAGCCTAACTGGTTATATTTCAAGTTCTGGAATTATTGAACCAAATGAAACTTTCAACATAAACAAAATTATGGAACAAAATACTAGAAGAGAGAAAGCTCATTGTTACTTAGAACTGAAACATAGATTTTGGATGCATGTTTCGTTAGGTTTGAATTTTATATTGTTGTTAGTGAACGAAGGATCGTGACAACTACTGCATAAACTAGGCATCAATGTAATAAAAGAAACAACAGACTCTACTTGGCCACAATGAAGTTGTTTGAAGAAATTTGCAATAATGTAGGAGTAACTAAAAGTAAGGAATATACTTTCCGAAAGCATAGGGTTAATATGCTCTTCATTTTCCATAAATAATCTAATAGGATTAAATAACTAGCATATCGACAAAGTAAAAAATTTACTCGTTCTATATTTTCTTGCTTTCATTATACGATATATAAAGAGAATAGTCTTGTATCTTAACATTTAAATACAACTCAAATCGAGAAACTAGAATTAGGGTATACCTGAACTATGCAACCACTGCGTTATAATCTTCCATATTGAATACTGTTACAACAATTGATACTTTTGCTAAATAGGAATTGAGCTTTGAACTGTATACATTATGATATTTAGACCAAGAAGATTTGATATTAGCATCGGGACGATAAGTCCTGAGGAGTTTAAAAGGAACTCGAGTATCTGAGGGTTCAGAGGCTTCAAGCTTGCAAGGAAACAAGTAAATTTCATTAGTATTTATAATTGGATAATAAAGTTGCTTATACAAAGTAAACAAAATTGAATCACCGAGGTAAAGTGTCTATAACAAAACAATTATAGAAGAATCGAGATTGTACTTAACTTGGGCCTTAGCACATGCCGTCTCTCGCGACATAACTGACGAAGTCACCCTCGAACTTGATGGGAGGAGGAGGCCAATGTCGATCTGATGGGTACCTCGCAAAAATCAGAGGTCCCATCATTAGGTCTCATTGTGCATAGTTCTTAAAGATTACTTGCCCAAAATAAAATCAAATAAAGACTGCTAAGGTTTAAATAATCAAGAAATATAAGATGAGACACATTATATACTCCAGACCAAATACAAGAACCAAATTAGGATAGTAGTCAGACATTTTGCCAAAAAATATAAGTGCCAGAAACTGCAATACTGAATTAACATATCACTGAAATGTATTTCATCACCTTACACAGACTTCACTCAGAATAATACTTATGCCGAATACCTTCTCGAATAGTGGTTTCCACCCTCAAAATGATAATAACAATATATAACGAGAAGTTTCCTTAGATTCGTATATTGCTTGTTACAAAGTATATTTCCTTTACAAATCGTTTGGGACACAGGGTAACCCCTCTACATTACTTGATGAACGAAAGTTATAGACAACCCTTTTGAATGTTGCAAGCTAGCAGGTGGCTTGTCAGGGTTCACCAAAGTAAAACACTCGAAGACATGTTCCTCAATAGGGTTTCTAACCTAACAGGGTTTATTCGGAGATTAATACTTTCGTGAGGACTTACAAGGATTCAAAAACTAGATAGAAGTAGCATTAGAGAAGGTAAATCCATAAGATGAATAGAGGGATACTGCGAAACCATTAGAGAAGCACAACCCCGTAGCCCGCTAAATTGACTGTTCCAAAATGTAGGTACTGAAGTAAAGGAGGGGGTACCAAAAAGGTCCTGAAAAGGGTTTGAAATCATTTTATCATTGAAGGAAATTCCCAGTAACATGTGTAATCGAGGTTATAAGATAAATATCTAACCACATAAACTAATTGTCAAAATAAAATCATAACCAGAGCTCTAGTATAATAGTTCTTCCACTGTAATTAAAACTGAGTACTCATTCAACTTGTAAAGTTACAGGAGGGTCGCAAACTTACCAAAGCGGACGGGTAGGGATGCTTGGTTTCCACCTGATGAAGCCTCTGAGCATTCAATCTTCCCTTGCGAAGGAAAACGCAGAAGTGTTTTGGAAAACTGTGCAAATGTCGAATGAATGCCATCTAAACCTAAGAGAGTCCTTACTATGCAGAGTAAAGGTTGCTAGTACGATGGAAGGTTCTGGCCATGTGATGGGGCAATAGTTGGCGTGAGCCTATTGGTCAAGGGGTCAAGTAAAACCATCGTTTTTTGCACTCACACAGGATTTCATTAATGGTCGGATCAGAGTTTTAAATTTCACACCTGTCGAGAACATTACCCTCACATTAAAGGCATAAGAAGTAAAGAGGGTCCTTCGTGACACGACCAACTAGAAACTGTAAACTATAACTGCGGTGAGTCTAGTTAGTATCTCGTTCGAAGAAATCCATCATTCAGTTGAGATATCGGGTAGTTTAGTTAGGGTTAAACGAATTTGTTCGGATGGAGTCTTATCATTACAAATCCTTTATGTAAATGGTGACTGGAATATCTTTGACCAACCGTTAACTACATGGGACTTCATTCGGGAACTTTTATTTTTTATTTTTTATTTTTTATTTTTATGTCTGGAGGAATCAACAACTAGTTGGGCACGTGCTTGCGTTACACGTGGCCGTGTTATCCAACTGCTACCACTATAACCTCTAGGTGTGCCCACGAGGCCCCTTACATGGCACACATTGTAAGTTGGGGGGAGTTGAACTCGAAACCTCATGGAACTTCATTTTCACAGCACTTGCCAATTGAGCTGCCCCCCCCGGGGGCCTTCGTTTGGGAACTTTGACCATAAATAACAATGCCAATATTTTATGTTAAGCCTACAAATTTCTACTAAGGTGTGTACATTCATGACATTTAATATGGTGGACCTCGCGATCTCCTTGATCCATGGTTAGGGGGCAATCTTTGGCTTCTTCCTAGTCATCCTGGTTAGGTAGAGATGCGGTGTGAGCAACGCATAATTCTTCCTGTCTCCCAGGTTAAATTCGTTGATATTAAGATCAGGGATCATTCCTAGTTGCGGTATGGATGCGTGTATCCCCTTCAGGAGGTACGCAGAGATGAGCATGTACTCGAAGTCATGCAGGATGTTGTCACAACTAATCTCACTATCCATAGGTGGGGTGTAGTCAGACAATACCGACGGGATTAGATTCGTGTTTCCCAGGTTGTCGCGATGCTTGCTTATTTTCTTGGTCATTGTTTAGCTATATCAACGCGTAGTCGAGGGGGAGGCTTGCAATCTGACCGTCGATGAGGATTGTACTCCTGCAGGCATGACTCTCTCAGCCATTAGGTTGATCAGGATTTCTTCTACAAATTTATCTACTGTGTTAAGGTCACCTGACATGCACGCTCACGATCAAATAACTTGGGTAGGAAACTAAACACTCAAGGTAAGCAAAATGGGTGGAGAGGTCTCAAAATCACAACGCAATAGCAATCAGTTCTTTGTTAGCTCAGTAATCACAATTTGCAAAAGTGTCTCTGGTGAAGTATTCGACGGATTAAATAAACAATATCGCAATGGATTCCTCCAATGGATCAGAATGCCTCAATCAATACGTTTCCATCCATTATGGCGCAGTCCCAACAGTCCAATGGTGATCTTTCCAGTAATAACTGCATTTCTAGCCGTTCCAGAGCGTCGTTCTAATGGTTGGGACGCCTCCAACAGTCATATTTCCTCACTGTGGCGAAGTGCCAGTCTGCGCTATTTTGCTATTCTGCCGAGGTTCAAGTTCTGCAAGCCTTCCTTCTACGAAGTCCTCTCTAGAACCTCCTTCAATTTTTATAACTTTTCCTTCTTATTATTGAGCTTTCTTGCCTTCTTTCCTATGATCTGAATCTCTGGATTTCTCTTTCCATTCTTGTTCTTATCTTCTCTTACCATAGTAACTTCACATTGTTGATGTTCTTTCACAGGGTTTGAGGGTAATACTTCTTCTTTTACTACTTCTGGGATAGGTGCTCTTCTCTCCTGCATGGATAGGTTCTTTAAGCCTTCTTGTGTTCTTTCAACTTTGGCAGGTAGGTATCTGACCCTCAGTTTCTTCGACTTGTCCTCTTTTTCTTCTATTAGTCACTCTATTTTCTTGGCTATGAAGTCCCTTAATTCTTGTGTTTTATGTTCTGTGGCTTCCTCTTCGTCTCTCCTTCAGGTCTGATCTTTCTCAATCCATGTCCTTCCTAACAAAAGTGCAAAATGAGCGTTGTTCTCAACAAACTTAATGACCTCAAATTCTTTTGCAGTCGATGTTCCATGGGTTATCGTAGGTACATGAGTAAGTCTTACACATAGGGTTGTCATATTTCCTTTAAACAATCCTATCCTTCCCAATGAAGGAATCATAGCAGGCTTCCCCAAAATTTCCCAAGTACTTACTTTCTAGCATAATATTCATATGTGTTTCCTCATCTAATACACAGTCTATGTCGAAGTCTCATATTCTTGTTTCTATGCACTGCTTTTCTTTTAAGATATCTAGTAAATTGATGTCTCTATGATCATTCAATGTTTTTTTCAGCTATAATAACATAGATTCTAATTCTCTCTAGTTTTCTATTATATCCTAAGTTTCTTGACCTTCTTCATGGTTTTCTTGTCTCATGTTCATGTTTTCAACTTTAGCAATCATTCTAGGGCAATCCAAAACTTCATGACCAACAAATTTACAACAAAGACAAATAGGACCAATACTAGAGCATTCCTTAGCAAGATGTCCCGGTCTTGTGAAACTATAACAAAGTGTCAATCCTCTCTTTCTCTTAAACGATCCCTAACCTTTCTTGTACTGGGCACTGGGATCGCAATAATGGACCTGCAATCTGCAAAAATTCCTTCTAGGGTCCTGCATCCACTTGTCAATCCAAAAATTCTTTCTAGGCATAGGAATAACATATGCTTCACTAACTTTATCAAATTTATTTAGATCAAATCTTCTTTCTTCTAGCCGTGCCCTAGTTTTCAGACTAGGACAAAATCTATCAAACATAACTAGATTCATACTTTCGAAGCGAAAATTTCCACTTATATTACCTTTATCAGAGCACAAAGCTTTAAGATATTACCTCTTTTCTTCAGATCAGATTTCTCTTCTTAGCACAAAGCTTCACAAGTCAATTAGAGTACTGCACACAACAACAAAAAATCTACGCATAGAGATTTCTCTTTTCTTCAGTTCCCAACAATCACAGTTTCAGGTCCCGACAACAGAACCATTTGTTGGAACAGGGGCAGACCCAGGGTTCAACACTTCAACAATGCACCAAAAAAACCCTAACTATCAACCCTTCCAGCAACACCTGTGAAGAAGATGAAGTCTCACCCGAGGTAGATGTAGGGGTGGTTGCAGGACTCAAGTGTCTACAACCTAGATGGGACACAGATCTATGATCACAATACTTAAGAGAGCACTTAGCAATTAACATTCATTAGTTTTTCACATCACAGTTTGAAACCCTAATTATGGATCAGTGCAGTAACAACCAAGATCCATCACATCTAACCATTCAACACATAACATCATAGTAGATCTAACATTCATTCACATCGTAAATCACTAAGAATCAACTAGATCTATCATACATCTAGATTAAGCAAATAAGTACATAAACAACATGAACACCATAGCACAAAGCACATCGACACAGGATATACATGGTTCAACCCAGTGTGGGGCTACGTCCACCAACTCTTCTTCTTCTTTATTAGTCTGCTTCAATCTTCTTACAGGCACAGAGCCACAAAGCCAAATCTTCATAGGACAAGAGATCTGTGCGCACCTCGCCAGATCCTCCTTCCCTGAGTTAGGTCCAAGCACAAAGCCTTTACACAGTCTGTGCACAAAGCACTTAAAAAACACTTGCACTTGGCTCTGTAAGCCTTAACACATCTTCTTGCACATAGATAACATTAGAACTAATCCATCAACTACTACAATCAGATAGATCGAGCTTTTTCACTTAGCACACGGGCCGCTTCTTACATCGCCTAGATACTTATTTATACATTACAAAAGGGGCCTAAACATGGGTGAACCTATAGGCCGACATCCCATACCCGTTACATAAACCCTAATACCCAAAAATCCCAAACAAAAGGGTGATATCCCACGATCTCTACTTCGCTTGGGTGCTCCATCTTTGACCAGGCTGTCGAAGTCCCAAAAAATGGTCAAACACCACCAATGTTTCCACAAAACTTGGTCGAAGGCCAACACTTGTAAATGATAAGTCCTTGAAAAATTGATCTGCCAACATTTTCCAGTCATTGGTCTGTCTTTTGGTTTCTTTATTCATGTACCAAGCCTTCAGAATTGGACCTAGTGAATGGGTAAATACTTGAACCCACAAGCGAGATGGTATTTCTACAACTTGCCACTGTCTCACACATTGTTCAATATGTACTTTAGGATCAAACTGTCCATTGAACAGTTGTGCAACTTGGATATCCATCTGCATTTCTGATTTGAGCTGCTCCTTATCTTGAAATCTATATCAGATAGCTTGCTTCACATCATCCCAATTCTCAAAAAAGACTTTGTTATTGGTCCACCATCTGGCAGGGGTGTCCTGGAGGGGAATACAACTAGCGAACGAAGATTCAGAACTGGCATTTTACAGTTGGCAGCAAGGTTCATATGAAAGATTCTCAAGAAGATGCACAACTGTCAGAGCAACTAGATGGGTTGGAATCAATCCTTCAACATTAGGATTTATGTAGTCTTCTCTCGTTCCTGTTGTTACAGTGTACAAATGATCCAAGTCTTCTCCCTCCATATTGTTGTATGCTGGCTCTGTGTAATGAGGGCCCACATACGGATCCAAGGATTGAACTACTTTTATTCTGTCTGCCTCAAATGTCATAGTGTCTTTCTTTAGGTCAATCACTGCATAGTTTTCGTAAGCCCAATCAATACCAAGTAGTGCAGGATAAGGGTCCTTATCCCCCATGATTTTGATCACCTCAAAATCAGCTACAATCTTCACTCCCGCAACATCTATTTCCACATTCTCTAGTCTTCCTATTGGAAAAATACAGTATTGATTGACCATTGTTAGCTGGATTGGGGAATATGTCAACTGGGGTTTTCCTAAAGCTTCCCAAGTCTTTTTAGGCAATATATTAACATCAGACCCTAGATCTAACATAACATCCTTAATCTCAAACTCATCTAGTTGGGTTGCTAATCTAAAATCTTTTCTAGTCTATACTTTCCTTTTCTGCACTCTCTGAGTATTATTCTCAGGAAGATTAGTCCTTATCCTAGTTTCTAGAGATTCTTTATTCCCTAGAACTAGGTACAGTGCATTGCGCAACTTCTCTGTCCACTGGTCATTCCCAAGAATATCATAAAATAATTGAAACCAAAGGTCAACTACATTTTGTGGTTTCTTAGGTTGTGTCATTGGGACTAGAGGGTTTTTGGGTGTAGGGGGTGAAGCAGGGACTTGCGCGATCCTAGGGTAAATGATAGGCTGAGGGGGTTTTTATTGCATCTCAGGGCCAGGGATATTCTAAAATACTTCTATGGAATTTTTAAAGAATAGTTTTTGTTTCAGAGGATCATACATGTCCTCCTTAGGCACTTCTTTCTGGATTTGAGGAAAATTGTCAGCATCTGCGCCAGTATTTACCCCTCCTCGATTAACGATATTAATGTTGGGTAGTTTTCCTCTAATAACTCTATCTATGAATTGATGAGGTTAGTTCCTCGTTGACGTACCTGATCTTCCCATTTTGCAATTAGTTCTGGGCAGTCTTCAGTTGCGTGCCCATTGGTTCTGCAGTGAGAGAACCAAGGCTGCCTTGGATGAAGACAATCTCTAGCCATGCGGCCTTGTTCATCATAGTTGTAGTATCTACTTGGTCCTCTTCCCCCATTTCTTCCTCCTCTGAAGTATCCTCCAACTCCACCTCCTCGACCTCTTCTTGGTCCCTGAGGGGTTTCATTCACCCTGAATGATGTTCGATCCAGTCTGTCCACAAGTGCATCCAACACTCTACACTGATTGGTAGCATGTGTGGTAGATGCGCAAAAATCACAATGCACAGTATTCGATACTGTTGAATACTTATGAATAATGGGGCACTGTCTTGGCCCATGCCCAAGGATTCGAAAAATATCGCAATACTCAGCTGATGGCGCTTCTTGATTACCTGGAAAAGAATAATATGGGTTTGGGGTATGGAATGGTAGATTTGTGGATACTTGCACAACTCCTCTCATGGGTTCTGGTGAGGGTCCCATTATATTCTAAGTAGGTCCCATTCCCCTCATCCATGGACATTCATTCACCACATTTCCTTCTATGTAATATCCAGTACACCAAACTCGTGGTCGTCCTGGCCTGGGTATCGTCAATTCTTGAATATTGTTTATAAACATTGATATATACCCTTGTAGTTGTGCCAATTTTTCATCTATTGGGGGTCTGGTCAGTCTCAGGCTCCCCATATATCCTTCCATGGATTCAATCTTCATTGATTGTTCCAAGGCATCTGTCAAAGTGGCTATCCGTTATTGCGTTAACAAAATTCATGTCAGAGGTAGAAATCCCTGGATATACCATTCTCTTTGATTTTCCTCATGGATCGGATGCACTAACCTCCCTATAGAATCTTTAAACTTCTGACTATATCCCCAGGCCAATTCACCTTCCCTTTATTGAATTTTGTGCAACTCAGACAGAGCTTGTTGTTATGACTGAGGTAGCTTAAACTCCGCTATGAACTTTTTCCATACCTGGCCAAGTGTGAACACTTGACCTTTCACTCCTGGTATTCCTGGCTCGATGACCTTCATGTACCATTTGAGATCACGACCTCTCAAAGCAGTTTGGAACTCAACCAATTTATTCGCATCTAGAGTCCCTCTGGACCTCCAGATTTCTTTTCATAAGAACCAATGATGCTCAACATTCTCATCTCCCTTACCCCATAATTATTGGTATCAAGCAATCGAACCTCCCATGTTACCAACCATTTCTGATCTTACTGCTCCTACCAAAATAAAACCTAATGGTCCTGGTTGCGATCTACTAGGGGATCCCAATATCCTCCCAGTATTCATGCTTCTCGGTTGTGGTTGACGGACTGGCTGTAATTGAAAAAAAATAACATAAGAAGGTAGTATAGAATTTACCACTTCTATAGAAGACACTTGGGGTATGGGTGATTTGGGACTGGTGCCACTAGCTTCAAGGCGGGTTTCTTTGATCCGGGGGGTCTCGTTCTCATCCTCTGGAGCAGTCTCTTCAGCCAGATTCCCAATATTTCCTATCATCGGGGATAAATCTTCTCTTTCTTCTTCAAGATCCATGCCGACTTACTTTTCCCGTGCTTCTACACCTTCTTCTTCTTGTCCACCCTCCTGGGGACTTCTTTCTCTCTTCACTTCTCTCTCATTTAATATTTGAATGGATAGTCTTTCCCATCTTCTCATCTTTCACAACTCTTCCATATGTCCTTCCCCTACTTCTCCTGGTCTGACTTCTTTCCACAACTTCTCGGATTGTTTTACTGCTTTCTTTATCTTATCGTGCCACCACTTTTCAACTATGGCGGCTCTTTTCAAGGCTTGCTCATCACTTGATTCCATTTATTGCTTCTCCCTCATTTTTCAAAGAACCCTCTCCCCTCTTCTAGGCCATGAATCCACCCCAAACTCACCCAACCCCATGCGAGGGTGTTTACGCTGCCATCTCGGTCGAGGACATAATCAACATCCCCTCCTTCATCAAGAAAACCTTAAACCACCGGGGAATTTCTCTCAATAGTCTTCCCCTTATGTCTTTCTTGAAATCCGCTTCTGCTCGTGAAAAAGATTGATGATTCTCAGTTGCAAACTTGATAATGTATCCTTCTAATGTGGTATTGACCCTGTTAGCACTCTGTAAATATTGTCTGATTGATAGACAAATGACAGAGGTAACTGTTTCAACCTACTTTAGAGTTGAAGCACTAGTCTGCTCAACTCAGAGAGGGCTCTCTCGTGTCACTTGATATTTCTTTGATAATCAATGGCTAGATTTGGTTTGTTTTGGGGTTTTTTAATAAATTTGCTGGCAATGAAGGGGAGGAACATGCGGGGCTATGGAGTAAAAATTATAAAAGTGAATGAAAACAATGATCAGCTGCTAGAACTCTCCAGAGGATAAAGGCTAAATGAGGTGATGAGTCTGAGTTATATTTGAATTTAAGTAGAGTGTAGGAAGATAGAGAAAAAAATAACCACATCAGAGCATTACTGAAATGAATTCTGAATTAGTTAAGAAGACAATTACACAGTTTAAATTTCTTAAGCCAAGAGCATCACAAGATGAAGTATGGGCCTTTAACTCTCCAATTTAAACAGAAGAAAATGTAAATGGAATAAACGATCAAAGGAAATACATACAATGAAGGAAGACAAAGCTCATATCACCACCATTAGAATCTTTTCACAGAGACTTCAAAAGCTTCTTCATATATATTCAATTCAGCTTCATAAAATTACAAATAGAGTTTGAAACAACCAAAATGGTGTCCTTTCACTTCTGCCAACATTAATTCGTTCAAGTGTCACAGTATTTATACAATTCGATTACAATGGCTGAAACTGAAACGTGTAAGCTTCTAAAAATGATTAAAACAATTTCAAATGACAGTCTCGGTATATGAACCGATTTACAATGATTAACAAAAATGTTTCAAAACTAGGGACGGATCTCTCTGACTGCTCGACTTCCTCTGCACCATCTGTCTCGCTCTGATCTTTTGTCGAATTTGCTAGTCTGGCGACACCTGGAGGTCACTTACTAGTTCTGGGAAAATTTCATTTCGTCCTACCCAACTGTACGATTTCCTTCCACTGTGAGTCAGAAGGAATATCGTAATCCACCATTTCCTTTATTAGAATTTCCAGGTCAATGCACATAGCATAGGAAATAGCCGATAGCCCGATTTTCATGGTCTTAAACATATTTAAAATCTCAAAATCAGAGCATAAGTGTTCCACCAAACTAGGTCCCTTCAGGTTCTCTTCCAGGTCTTCAAATCTTGAATGATCCATTCTACGCCAAGTGATGCGAGAATTGTAACATTGTCTAGAAAATTGGATTTGGACACGAAAATGGGTGACACTGTAATTTCTGTAACTTGGCGGAGGATGTGTGAAACTAGTTCATTGTTGAGCTTTAATTTCGAATGGAGGTTTCGTGCCACTTTTCAAACGTTCGAGTTCTTTTAAATATTATAGAATAATGACCCAAGACCCTCCTTTTATATGCATTTTTCGATATCGAGGATTGGAGAAAACGATTTTGAGTAGACCGCTTTTCGCCTCGATGTGCCTCTGATGGCACAACACGTCCAAGAAATGAAACCATGGTATTTTCCCCAACCCGCCTTCGAAAAATTTTCCTCCGCGCTACTTCAATGCCCGATATGTGTCTTGGTCGTTGATCTGGGCCGCTTCAAGATCTATGGTCCGTCGGGTCCCATCAACTTCCGATATCGGGGGTTGGAAAAAATGGTTTTGAGCAGACCAATGTTTTCCCCGATGTACCTCTAGTGGTGCCACGCATCCATGAAATGAAACCGTGGTATTTTCCCCAACCCACCCTCACATAATTAAACTTCGTGCTATTTCTCCGCCCGATATGGGTCTTGTCCATTGATCTAGGCCGCTTCAAAATCTATGGTCCGCCAGGTCCTACCTTTCACACCTCTACTATATTTTTCCATATACCACCATATGTGACCTTATCCTCCAAACTATCGCGCTTCCATAGCAATGTAGCTCTTCGCTAAATTTCTGAGACTTGGATACTATCTGAAAATTTTTATGGTGATAACATAGGCTCCAACTGGGGATGCTATCCTCCCTGCGAGGTAGCAAAGAAATATAGACTAAGTGCCTACCCATTGGGTTGTGGTTTACTCATGCAATCTGAATTTGTTGGTCTTTATTCAAAAACTCAAAATCGACTCAGCATAGCTCAGGGTCTTCACCTCGGGCTTCAACTATGTTGCTTTTATTCCAACTTCTTCATGCGAAAAGAAAAACACAAAATGATTATGTACAATGAATGGAAGGGGTGATGATGTTTAAATGATATAATGCTTGAGGAACCTTCCATTCACAGGCCCTCCTCTAGCGAGTTCTCTATTACTCTCCTGTAACAAGTAAGCATTTCTCCCACGGTATGTTGCAATTTTGAATGAGCCCAGCCATAGGTGATCAAATTTCCCATGTTTACCGTTATCTTCATTTCTAGCATCCCATTTTAGTACCCAATCTCTTGGTTTGAAGTCATGCACCTTGGTATGTCTGTCGAAATCCTCTTTGATCTTGTCTTGGCGCAGCTAGGCATTATGGAAAGCCTTTTCTCTGGTCTATTGTACACTGATAAGTTCATCTACCCTTCTTCATATGGCATTTGTCTCTGCGTCTTGCTCCTGCAACAATATCATTACTGACAACCCCAATGTAGTAGGAAAAATTGGTTCAGTGCCATAAACGATCTAGAAAGAAGATGTTGTTATGGACCTCTTAGGGGATATTCTGTCAGCCCACAATGCATGGATGATATTTTTGTGCCATGCCTTTTTATTCTCTTCCAGTAATTTTTTGATGATTTTGACTAAGCTTTTATTCGAAGACTCAACCAATCCATTCCCTTGAGGGTAGTATGATGTAGAATGGACAAGGGTGATATTGTAATCACTCCATAATTTTTCTATTTTCTTGGATTTGAAAGATGTTGCATTGTCTGTTATAATATTGATTGGGCATCCAAATCTGGATAGAATATTGTCTTCTAAGAATCGAATGATAACATCATCTGTCGCTTTCCTTGTGGGAACTGCCTCAATCCACTTAGTGAAATAATTTGTTGTTGTTAAGATCCATTTGTGTTGAGCTGAGGATTATGGATGTATTTCCCCTATAACATCAAGGCCCCATTGTATGAAAGGAGCTTCCACTGAAATAGGTTTTAAAGGAAGAGACTGCAATTTTCCTTTCCCATCGAAGATTTGACATTCATGGCACTTTGAAACCTCTTTATAAACATCGAGAAAAATGATAGGCCAATAAAATCCATCCCTCGGAATTTTATACACAGTTGTCTTCCAATAATGATGACCTCCACAGTCACCTTTATGGAACTCTCTGATGGTTTTATCTGCTTCTTCTTCTATCAAATAGCTCAATAAAATCCCTCCTGGATCTTTCCAATATAGGAATTCATTCACTATACAAAATTTTGTTGCCTTCAATTTTAAGAATCTGGATTTTGTTTTACTGAATTCCGGAGGAGCCTGCAAATTTTTCAACACAAAGATGATATCTGCATAGTATGCAGAGTCAAGGAATTTATGGGATATCATTGGAGTCACCTTTTCCTCTTCTGCAACTTCTAACAAGTCTGCGATGAAATTTATTCCTAAAAGTTCACAATTCGTCTGTGCCATCAGCTTTTCCAGCCCTGTCGCTTGATCAACTTTGTGGGTTTGATTTCAAGATCATATTATAATAGCACTGCAATCCATTTTCCCCTCTTTCCTTTGGGATTAGGCTGAGTCAAGATGTCTTTTACTGAGCTACTAGGTACATAAGCAGTGGTATGGGAGTGTAGGATGTAGACTCTGAATTATTTCAAGGCCTTTACTAGATCATATGCTTGCTTCTCCATGATGTCATATTTTAAAGGAGCATCCCTCAATGTTTTTTTGTAATACACTATTGGCTTCTCAAAATTCTGGTCATCTTTCTGGAGTAGCACACCTGCAATTGTGTGTTATGAGGCAAAAGAGAATAATATGAAATATTTCTCAAAATTGGGAATAGCCAGTACAGTAGCCTTCGTCAATGCCACCTTGATGTCTTCAAAAGATTTTCTAGCCTCAGGAATCCACTTTATTTAATTTCCCTTCTTTATCATGTTGGTAATATGTTTTATGATTTCAGCCAAATTAGGGATGAATCTCCTCAGGAAGTTTACTTTTCCCAGGAAGGATTGTATTTCCTTTTTACTTCTAGGTATGCCAATTTTTAATATCCCCTCAACTCTACTGGGGTCTACCTTTATCCCTTCCTTTGAAATAATGTGTCCCAACAGCTTTCCCTCTTCCATGGCGAAATTTGACTTTTTAGGATTCAAAGAGATCCTAAACTTTCTGCATTTTTGAAACGCCCTTCTGAGATGTTTGAGGTGTTCTTCATTTGAGGCAGAATACACAATGATGTCATCAAGGTAGATAACAATGAATTTGTATTTTTCATCTGCAAAATCTATGTCCATAGCTCTTTGAAACGTTGCTCCTGCGTTCATAAGTCCAAACAACATTTTGGCATACATGAATGTTCCCCATGGTGTGGTAAACGCCATATTTTCCTGATTGTCAGGGTGCACCATAATCTGATTATACATAGAGAAACCATTTGACATTGACATCTTTTGAGAGCCCACCACCTTCTGTAAAATATGATCCATTTTTGGCAATGGGTAGTTGTCCTTAAGAGATACCTTATTCAGGTTCCTAAAATCCACATACAACCTAATTTCTCCACTCTTTTTTTGAACTGGCACCATATTTGCCACCCATTTGGAAAACCTCAGGGACACTATGATTTTGGCTTAAAACAGTTTCTTTACTTCTATTTATATCATTAGTAATAACAAAGGGATTATTCTTCTTAATTTCTGTTTGAATGGCTTGTGATCTTCTTCGATTGGGATAACATGTTGGATTATACTGGTATCATGAACTTTCATCTCATCATAGCTCCAAGAAAAAACATCGAGGAATTATTTCATTAATTTGACATACCTCTCTTTGACTTCAGGGCTGAGCTTTCTGGACAACTTCACGATCTTTGGATCTTCTAGAGTCCCAATATTGCAATCTTCCAAATCTTCTTCATTTATTGTGATCTTCGGACTTCTTGCCACGTCATTGTTATGAAAATTTTTCTCTAATGGTACTAGGCCATTGGGAATGATGTTTCTTTTCAACTGTACGATGTCTCTGCCTGCAATTTGGTTGTCAAAATACCCTTCTTTTGTGAAAACAACTCCATCCACCTCATCATCAAAATGTTCATCATCAATGTTTAAATTCTCAAACTCATCCTCCATCCCAAGGAATATTTCTATCTATTTTTTGTTTTTGAACACTTGTCAGTGCTTCATATTGTCTGGTACTGCTAGCCTGTACTTGATCTCAACCTTGTATCTTTTTTCAGGGAAAATTGGAACTTTGAAAACTGCTACTCAAGTAGCCAAGGCATTAGTGGCAACCTGATTATGTTCTCTTGGAATTACTGAAAGATTACATTCTGGAAACTTCTCAAGGAGGTCTAGTACCATGTTTCTATAAGCCCTCAGTTTGGGATGTTTTTCTTGGTAGATGCCTTTGATTTGATTTATAATTAGTTCAGAATCTCCATGTACAACAATTCTTTTGGCACCCAATTCTTCCAAAACTTTCAACCCCAATATTAATGCTTCATATTCATCCATGTTATTTGTGCATTCAAAAACCAATTTGTAAGAACATAATTTTGAGTATCCTTTGGGATGATTGATCCATATGCCAGCTTGAGATTCTTCTCTGCAAGCAGCCCCATCAAAACTCATCTTCCATATCTGGTCTTCCGCATCATCTTGCTTCTCTAAAAACTCTTCTATATGATGGTCAGGCTTATCTTGATCAGCCAAAACGATTTTTGTTTCCTTTTCTTCAAAACACATGTCAATGAAGAAAATGGAAGATCCCAACTCAGTTTCCACTGAATAGATAGGATGATTTCTAGGCTATGATTTGTTGCTGACCATGTATTTAAGAAAAACTTCTCTGTACAGTCTTTTGTCTTGACCAAAGGTAAGAATAGTGGCATATGACATGTCCATCTGGAGGGTTCCTTTTAATTTTGCAGCCCATGACCTGGACAACAACATGTCAAATTTTGGAGGGATATCAGCAACTACTACATCCATCACCATATTCTTTGTTGGGATTTGTGCCAAAGACACCACCAGATCTTTGATCAGGCCACAACATTTCACTTTTCTTGAATTGAAAGAGAACAGATCTTTATAAGGTCTTGTGACATCGAGGCCCAATTGGTCCATGACCACTTTGGGCATCAGGTTGTGAGACGCTCCATAATCCAACATAGCATTGGGTGCAGAATCATGTCATGGATTTTTAGTCTAACATAGAAGGGAGGCACTTCTTCAGTATCACCATTTTCCTCCATGCGTGGGCCAAATAATATGGTTGGGTGATCATCTTGTATATTCAGGGTATCAGAAGTTTGTTATGTCTTTAGCATTTTGATGATTTGTTTTCTATACTCTGTTTTTTTTATTAATTCATTGAAAGGTACATAAATCTTAATTTTGGCCATATCACTTTCAAAATTAAAAGAGGATGATGTTTTCTCTATCTCTTTGGTGACCATTTCTTTCCTTGCCTCCAATATTCTCTTCTGGGGTTCCTCTTTCTGCTTTCCTTTTTCCACAATACCCTTTGCAGAAAAATCCTTCGCAGTAGAGTCCTTTGTAGCTAAATCTTTTGTAGTAGAATCTTTTTTGGGCTGACTTGAAGAAGGTATGTTACTTTGAGATTCTTTGGTGGAATTTCCCTTTGGAGGATTTGGAGGTACCTTTTGATTTTGAAGGTTATATTGCCTTTGGAATTTCATGATAGAATTTTGCAATCCTGTCTCGTAATCTTCTGTTTCTATCGATACCCTTTCCTCCTCATCTTGCAAAAAGATCTCACTTGCATCCATGAACTGGTTGTGTTCTTCTTTGGTAAAAAATACCTCTGATTCTTTATCATCACAAAATTTCATGTTGTCTTCAAAATATCCATCATAATACTCATTCACATAATTATTTTGGAAAGGAGACCTGATTTGTTGTTCTCCTTGATTTCCTTGATTTCCCTGATTTGCCTGATTTGCCTGATCTGCTTGATTTGCTTGGTTCCCCTGATTCCTTTGCTCTCTTTGTCTAATTTGTGGTATTGCTGGTCTCCTTGGATTTATAGGCATACCATCAGCCTATTCTCTGGGGTTAGCTCTATTACCCAGAGCCATTCTTTCCATCATTCACTCCATGTTTCTCATCATTGCTTCAAATCTTTCCTCTGATGTTTGTGATGTTGAAGGCTGTTCTTTATCCTGAGTTCTATTTATGTCCCTGCCTGAATTATTTTTCATCTTCCCTGAAGCCATTAGGTTCACTTCAACCTCTATGGAACTGGTCATCATATCATCCAATGTGGCAGATCTTCTTTCTCTTAATAATAAAGCAAAGTCACTTTCAAAAGAATCAGCATATCTGAGCTAAGCAGCTTTAGGTGGGGGTTTACCTCAACAAGAATTGCATTATAGACCTTCATGAATCTGGCTGAAAACTCCTGTACTATTTCGTCAGGTGATCTCTTCATGTTGTTGTACTGGGTCAACAATTGAAGGGAATTTTTCTTATCCCCCGATTTTGCAAAGAAGATTTTCTCAAAGGCTTCGAAATCTGTGATACTAGCTGGGGGAAGGGAAATGAAACACTTCCTCACTTCTCCTTCAAGACTCTTTGTAAACAACCTCATATTCACATCTTCAAATTCCACCTCTTCCAAGTCTATGAAATCATTAAACCACTCTAGATGATTTTGGGCTGATATGTTACCTTCAACATCATATAGTTTGATCCTTAGGTTGTAATCTTGAGGCAAATCATGCAGTTGAGCAGGCAGTATGAGGGGAGCAAATCTGGATTCCATAGCTATTGTGAGGGGTCAGAGTGGCTGTTGGTTTAGAGCAGGGGTCACTATAGGCCTGCCAGACGTGGCTAAAATCAAATCTTGAAATATCTTTTCATCAAAGATGGTCTCGTTTAAATGAGATTCAGATTTAGTTTTGAACAAAGATTGTTCAAATTTCATGTCAAACTTAAGGTCTTCAATGCCAGTCACTCCATTCTTGGGCAAGGAAAGATATCGATCTAGATGAAACACTAGGGTTACTGGCTTTTCTTTTCTTTTACGTACAAGCTTTTGAGGGTTAGACATAGGGATTGCAACTTCTGGGTTTGGGTTGCTCGTGGTGTGGATTTTCTTAGGAGCCAGGATTTATATCTCACACGGTGTGGTGCAACTGGTTTCTGAGTAACAAAGTTTCTAGGGTAAGAATAATCTCAGCCAATAAGTTATTTGATCCACTGTCACCCTCAGGGATCAAACTAAATCTTTCAGTCATTTTTCCCAGGGAAGATTTTTCAATTTCGTCCCCGACAACGACGCCAAAATGTTAGCACCATGTAAATTTTGTCTGGCTGAGAGACAAACAAGTCTAGGGATGATTTTAGGGGCTAAATTTCTCTCATGGGCTAATTTTCCATGGTTTTTCCCAAAAACCGATTCGCCATTCTAAAAATGATTCGCCCAAATTCTAAAGGATAAAATTATTTTACCTTAAAAATCGCCAAAATTTTATACAAACTATATAAAATCCTTATAAATTTGAATATTTTTACAAAAATACTGCCAAACATTTATAGTTGGCATATGAAGGATCAATAAGATTCACCAAGGTTTCTACATTTGAAAATAAATTTCTATCCTTAAAATCATCCCTGCAAACGACAAAGGTAACTGTTTCAACCTACTTTAGAGATGAAGCACTAGCCTTCTCAACTCAGAGAGGGATCTCTCGTGTCACTTGATATTTCTTTGGAAATCGGTGGCTAGATTTGGTTTTCTTTTGGGGGTTTTAATAAATTTGCTGGCAAGGAAGGGGAGGAAGACTCAGGGCTATGGAGTCAAAATTCTGAAAGTGAATGAAAAAATGATAAGCCAGTAGAACTCTCCAAAGGATAAAGGCTAAATGAGGTGATGAATCTGAGTTATTATTAAATTTAAGTAGAGTTTAGGAAGATAAGGAAAACAAATAATTGCATCAAAGAATTACTTAAATGAATTCTGAATTCGTTAAGAAGAAAATTACACAGTTTAAATTTCTTAAGCCAAGAGCATCACAAGATGAATTCTAGGTCTTTAAATTTCCAATTTAAACAGAAGAAAATGTAAATGGAATAAAAGATCATAGGAAATACATACAATGAAGGAAGACAAAGCTCATATCACCACCATTAGAATCTTTGCATAGAGACTTCAAAAGCTTCTGCATATATATTCAATTCAGCTTCAGAAAGTTACAAATAGAGTTAGAAAAAACCAAAAAGGTGCCCTTGCACTTATGCCAACATTAATTCATTCAAGTGTCCTAGTATTTATACAATTCGAT
>SNQJ01S0016525.1:71103-108578 GCA_010110895.2 Picea sitchensis
ACAAGAAGTTGTCTCATTGAGGAAGATATTAAGAAACTCTCAAGTGCCAAAAGACTTAACACATCTTGGATGCATGGGTGAAAATTCATACAAAGAATATGCAAATACCAACAAGAAGGTTGAAGAAAGAGCTACACAGACAGTTGAGGAGAAGTGGACTGGGATACCAGAAAGAAGGAATGATTACAAAAGAGATGAATATCCAAGAAGACCTCCTACCTTATGGAATCAAAGAAGCTTCAATTAGTATGAAGGAAACTACATAAGAGTAGATCATGAACCTATATGGCCTACATAACAAAGAAGGTCAGTTACTCCCAGGGATCAAAATTTCTTTCTTGGTCATTGTTATACTTGCAAAAATTTTGGACATAAGGAAATTAATTGCAGAATCAATGAAAGGAACAACTATGCAAGAAACATGAATGGTGTAAATAGAAGATATGGAAATAATCGTGGATTTGTCAACATAAGTTATAATTAACTTTCCCCATTGATGGACAAAAATATTGTATGCTACAAATGTAATTATCTTGGTCACAAACACGAGATTGCATATATATAAATGAAGATGTCCCTATGCCAACCACAATATGGAGAAGGAAAGAGATTCCAAACAATGAAGATTGTCGAATAGCATTGTCCATTGAAGAATGTAAAGAAGAAGATGAATGGCACATAGACAATGGATTTTCTTCACACATGACCGGGGATCAAGACAAATTCATCAGCTTGAAGAGAAAAGGTGGCAATGTTGCATTTGGAGATGACTCTTCTGCCAAAATACTTGGAGAAGGTGTAGTAGAGCTTGGAAGAAAAAATGTAAAAGCAAAGAATGTCCTATTGGTTGAAGACTTGAAGCATAATCTACTTATTGTTAGTAAAATGTGTGATCAAGGATACACTCTTACATTTGACTCCTGGAAATGTAAAATCAGAGGAAATAACTCAGGAAGATTGGTTGCAACTACAACAAGAATACCTAACAACATATACATCCTAGACATGAAGAAGAGAGAGAAGACATAAGCCACACAAAAAGATTCCAAGGAAGAAAAAGTCCCAAAGACCAAAAATAAGGATGAAGTATTATTGAGTGCCACATGTTCAGGGGGAGAATCCCCAAAGAAGAGAGTTACCTTTTTCCATTAAACTCAGGGGGGAGAAGCCCTACCCTTTTTCATTGATGTCAAAGGAGGAGAGAAATTGGGAACATGATGATAGGGGGAGAATGAGTGGTGCCATCAATGACAAAGGGGGAGATTGTTGGAATATTGGTTGTTCTCAATGATGTCAACCCTAGTCATTGGTTTTGGACCTCAAGATTGATGAAGGTATTTGAACATGAAGGACAATGTACATGCAGATACAAAACCCATGGATGGATATTATACATCATGTTGTTTCCGGTGGTAGGTGGAACATCACATGGATCTTCATGGTTGAGGAGAAATGAATTTTTGAAGATGACAAAGTGAATTGAAGAAGGAAGTACATGTAGGCCCTGAAGATAATTAAAGAAACGAATTACAAAATAAGAAAGTGACAAGTCGGCCCTATTGTTAAAAGGATGTGACATGAATGGTATAAACACATATCATTATACATTTATTTGATACAAAATTCAAATTTCAGAGGAAATCGGAAGTAAAGAAGGACGGATTTCAAGGGAGGATGAAGTCTTTTGGTGATGTGTTCTAAGGTATGTTATTTAGAGGTCATGTTACTATTTTCACTATAACTTTTTTTCTAGAATGATTCAGATGGTGAAATTTCTATGGTATTGAGAAGACATGTAAAGGTACCTTTGGTAAAAATTTTAGCTATTGATTCACTACAATTATGGAGATACGCTCTATGGAAGATAGGGTTTTTGACCAGTCCTGAAGCTAGTCAATAAACAGGTGTTCCGGGTAAAATAATCATAAATTATTCATAGAGAATCCAAATGAAGTGGGGCCACTTTCATTGGATGAAGGTTACGTTTATGACGAACACTTGGATGAACTTAAATAAATATGTAGGCTAGGAAATGAATTTGTGGATAATTTATTCCTAATATTTATGTAGATTTGTCATAGATTTACTGAAAATGACAAACCCTCAGACCAATTAATCTCGAATTGGTTTTCTTATCTTGTCTCTGATCTTGAAAGGTGCGACCTAGATGATCAAATCATCGTTGTTTCACAAGATTTAGGACTGATCACGAAAGATAGGGGGTACATAATTTTTTACCAGCACTCTAATGAAGTTGTGGGGGAGTCCGTATCCATAATATTAGGCCCCTTATCCTCTGAGTGTGAATCATTTAATGACCCCCCTTCAGAAAATCATGAACATATTATGGTCTTCAACGAATCTCTCACTAAATACATATAGTCATTTTTAGAATATGAAGATCTTCATGCACTTGATACAAATATTTTTGATGTTGTTCATCACATGAGCACCCTCCTTCTCATCATGTAGTGTAGCATGTACATTGTTCTTACAATAGAAAATTGAATGCTAAATTAGAACAACACGATTTCCAAACTGTGAACAATCAAGAAATCGTTCTTCGTGAAAGTCCAACCAGGATGCACCAAGTTCTAAGTCCTTCTTCATTTCTAGAACCTCCCGAATCACAATTTAATCTTAATAATATTGTTTTCAACAACTACTTCATTGTTTCAGAATTGAATGTTAATGTTGATTTATCATTCGCTCGTCCTACACAATCTGAAATTTGTAACATTGACGCACATATTTTAACAAGAGAAAATAAAAAGTGTAGAGAGAATAACGATGTCCCAGATCCTCATGAAGAAATCACAACAAACGAATAGCCCATCACTATGCACAACATAAGAAACATTGATCCAACCAAGAAATATCATCGTCTCAATCTACTCTAGAATTACCCATTAATCCTTAGGGAAAAATGCGTCACTCGTCCTTGGATTCTATTTTAATCCTCCAACACTCTTCATGTGATTTATTTTATGTCATAGGAGAAGATTTGGAGTCATATTTTGCTCAATGTTTCCCTCAAGCAATCAACTATCAACTCTCCCCTCAACATGCAGAGTATGTTAAATTTGAACCCAGGGAAATTTGCATCTATAATGAGACAATCAAATTACAACTGATAGATATGACAAGTAATCATCATCCTATTTCAACCCCTAGGAAGGGTGACGCCACCAACTCCGAGACTCTCTCGCAAAGTACATTGCATGTAAATTTCATTGTTGAATCTCATCAGGTACATCACTCACTTCCTAGTTCCTTCCAACAATCCCTATGGTGATTATTGTAAATCCTATGACAAAATTTAATATTGGTTGGAGGAATCCTACATGTCCACATTTACCACGAAAAATAACGCCATTGAGTTCAATTTGTTGGGTGGAGATTTGTGTGAGTCAATCCTTCCAATATTTCATCCCTCATCACTCTATTCTCTGTGATCAACCTTTACTCAACATGCAACTGCAGGTTTGGAGTTACTTGATTGGCTCCATTGGCATTATACTTACACCTAGCTTTCTTTCAGCCAGTGTAGGATAGGTTAGCAATAGGATTAGTATAGTTCTTTTACTTCCTTTCTATTGTCATAGATTAGATGTTTGTTGTTGTTTTAGTTTGAATAAGAATATATTTTAATTTGTTTTGGTTGCTTCAATAAATATCACATGTTGCGATTAGTCCAGTTTACAGTTTGTGAAAGTTTACTTTAGTTCAATTTTTTTTTCATCAAATCTTTCTTCTTTTTGTTTGATACTTCTCATTTTTCTTTGACTAAAATCTTGGCTTAACATTTGTTTCCATCCATCTTCATGAGGAAACCATGTGTAGGAATTATTTGAGGATTTCAACTACAATATTCACTTGTTTCAGTAGCAAGACAGTCGGTTATCCTAAGATGTTGGAAGAATACCTTTGAGGAATACTTGGCAAGTGGAACAAGATATAAACCAAGCTAAGGGAATTACATCGTCTATTCACAGACTTACTTAGGATGGTGTTTATTGAGTATAATTCACTAAAGTTCTTGTTGTTCTATGATAGAGGGTACACATGATACTTTATGGTGCATTTACCCTTTTACCAGTCTTAAAGTCTATTTTCAATCATAGGGGGAAGTAATAGTGTACTTAACATCTAATATATGCCTCAAGGAACATAGTATCAAGTTTTGGTATTCCTATGATCTACCTCAAGTGAGATCTAATCTCAGGGATACTGATCAACCGAATGGATCTCAAGCACACTTCTTTAGGGAAAAACCAATGATCATTACAACTACATTCATTTGTTTCCCAAAAGGTAAGACTCCATCAGAAAAACCAACACTCGGGCTCAAGTCTAATTTGTCTCCTAGCAACTGGAATGGGTAATACTCATGGTTTGATCTCAAACATCCAAACAAATTTTGTTCACCATTTTCATATTATTGTGGTGAATGTTTTTAGAAAGGTTTTCCGAAGTTTGATAATGGAAAGATATAGACACTTGAAAATAAGGACAAGATTTCAGGAAGACACTCGTCTTCAAAAGATTTGAATTGATTATGAAGCATTGAAAATGTGGTTAACTAAGACTATCACTTTGTAACACCAATTCTAGGGCTAGAAGAAGTGGAGAAGAAGTGAATATCTCACAAGGCCAAAGAAAAGAAATATGATGGAAAACAAAGCAATATCTTGGCCAACCCTTTCCCATTGAAGCACAAGATTTCACAATGGAACTGGAAGTATTTAGAAAATATTGATGAGGGGTGTAATTGTCAGCCAACACCAGCATGGAAACCCATCTTAAGGAACTAATACATGTATAAGATTTCAAATGGATTAGTTGTATCAATAGGCTGAAATTTTTTGGTTGGTTGGAATGCATGAATATCCTTGAAGCTACTGGAAACACTCAATATATGATTTCTTTTTCAGTCCAATTTCTTTCCTAATGGCATATTGTTGATCCTCATTCATCTAAGTTATAATTTTTTAGTTGTAGCAAGGTTTTGGATTGAGTTCATCTCCTAATCCAACACTTCTCTTCTCATTTTTTCATCATAATATTTTCTCTTCAAAGCAGTTCAGTTATTAATTTTTGTTCATCTCATAATTTCTATTTGTGTCTAATGATATACATACCTCTCACCTCATTTTGTATTTTACATTAAATATTTCTGCACTAAAAGAAGGCACAGATCAACTTGCATCTCTTTCCTATCTCACGAGGGAAATTATGGGTCTCTATTTGAACATGAATCAGAACTATTTGGGGATGTTGTGACAACAATTAAATCATGATTGAGCATAGTGGTTAATCAACGTTCATCCTTTCATATTGGATGGCAAGTAGATCCTATTTAATGAAGAAACCATCCACGCACTAAGTATTTGCTCGCGTGAAGGGTGAAGTGTCTAAGTATAAAGGCTGGAAACCAAAAGGGATATATTTACATAGTCTGTTAAGCCCTAAATAGTGGCTAATTACCCCTTAATTGGGGAATATTACATTAGTAATGTTATTTTATTTATGTCAGCTTTATTTCATTAGTTGTAATTACACCTCCTAGTCTCCTATATATACCAAGGAGACATTTTCATTTGGAATCATCTTGGAATTGTACATTTATGTGGGCATAAGGAGGTTGCCCCCTCGAAGAGGGTTATTATATGAATTTCTATCTTTTTCAAGGCATTGAGTACTTATTCTGAGGTTTTTCTATGCTATATTGATATTTGGTTCTTAACATATGGTATCAGACCTCAAGGTCTTGGGTTTAGTTGCTACATCTGAGACACTTTAGAATTTTTTATATAATATTTTTTATACAACGTTTCAAAAGGAACGACTTGGAGGATATTTATTAGACGGATCAAGGTACGTTGGGTTAAAATTTCAGCTCCTGAGGCCTTATAATTTCATAGATACAGCCTGTGCAAGATAGGGTTCTAGAATCATCCTGAACTGAGTCATTGCGAAATTTTCGCTATAAATTTGTTTCTGTATCGTTTCAGACCCTAAACTCTAGAGGATATTTAAAAAAATTAGTAATATATCTGTGGTAAATATTTCATCTTCTGGGTCATAGTGCATTTTTAGATACACCCTGTGGAAGATAGGGTATTTGACTAGTCCTATTGACTAGCCTCAAGAAGGTGATCCAGGTAAAAAAATCATAACTTCTTCCTTGAGTATTTAAATTGAGTGAGAATAGTTGCATTGGATAGTTGACAGTCTGTAGTATTTCTGGTATGCTTTTCAGAATTTTATATCAATCATTTTTTGCGGGGCACGCTATACAATTTAGATCTCCTGGAAAGGCCAAAAATCAGCAAGTTGTGGGGAAGTTACTGTAAATTCCATTTGGCACATCCAATTTTGATCAAACCTGCGGCATTGCAGAGAAGAAATATCAGATGAATACAAAAAATAAAGTTTCATACCCAGAAGGGCCGAAACTTTGGATATACAACAGAAGAAATATTGTCTAGCAGAACCACCTCAAAATCAAGGTTCAAAAGTGATACTTGGCCAACATGCCACCCAAAAAAGGAACTTCTACACCAAATAAGCCTCCAAAAAATCCTACATGGACTCTTGATGAAGGTGAAGAAATGTGTAGGGACATAAATGATTTACNAACTCCCAACTCAAACAAAAGGTACTATGGGAATTGCACACCTCTCCAGTAGGAGGGCACTCAGGATTTTTGAAAACCTACCATAGGGTCAAGAAGGAATGTTTTTGGGATGGCCTTAAAACTGAGGTTCAAAGGTTTGTGGTAGAATGTTTGGTTTTCCAACAAAATAAGGTGGAAACAATTAAGACCTCGGGTCTTTTACAACCATTAGCCATCCCATGTCAATGTTGGGAAGAGGTTTCCATGGATTTCATCACAGGGTTACCGAAGTCTGAATGACAGAGTGTCATCATGGTGATTGTTGATAGACTGACCAAGTACGCACACTTGTGTGCACTCTCTCATCATTTCAAATCCAGTACAGTTGCCACCGCATTCATGGATACAATTCAAAAGCTACATGGCAACCCAAAGATTATTGTAAGTGACAGAGATCCCATCTTCACTGGACAATTTTAGATAGAATTATTTTCTTGTTTGGGTACTCAATTGGCTTATAGCTCATCCTATCATCCTCAATCTGATGGACAAACTGAGATAGTGAACAAATGTCTGGAAGGCTACCTTTGTTTCTTTGTCTCTGATAAAAAAACACAGTGGTTCAAATGGTTACCCTTGGCAGAATGGTGGTATAACACTTCCTTTCATACTGCAACAAAAATGACACCATTTATGGCACTCTATGGATACCACCCTCCTTCCATCACTTCTTCTCTAAAATAAAAATCTAAGGTTCAAGCAGTGGAAGATCACATCAAGCATCATCAACAAGTTCTCCAAATATTAAAGGACAATCTAACCATGGCACAAAATCGCATGAAACAACAAGTAGATCAACATCGTAGTGAAAGAAGTTTTGAAGTAGGGGATTGGGTGTTTTTAAGACTACAACCATACAAGCAGATGTCCCTTAAGCATGCCAAGAAGGATAATAAATTATCACCAAAGTAATATGGCCCTTATAAGGTGTTGCAAAATATTGGTACTATGGCATACAAATTGGAGTCGCCTGCATCTTCACGAGTACACCTAGTTTTCCATGTTTCATGCTTAAAGAAGGTTATAGGTGACAAGATCCCAGTTCAAACTATATTTCTAGAACTTGATGAGGAAGGAAAAATGATATTGGATACAGAATCCATCACTAACATAAGAACTCGCCAGCTGAGGAACAGGTCCATTTCAGAGTATCTCATTAAATGGAAGAAACTACCTACTGAAGATTCCACTTGGAAAGTTGAGTCTTTTATACAGAAGCATCCAGAGTTACTCAATCATTGCGGACAACACTTGTCTCAAGGGGAGGGGCATGTTAAGCCCTAAATAGTGGATAATTGCCCCTTAATTGGGGCATATTACATTAGTAATGTTATTTTATTTATGTCGGCTTTATTTCATTGGTTGTAATTATACCTCCTAGTCTCCTATATATACCAAGGAGACAATTTCATTTGGAATCATCTTGAAATTGTACATTTATGTGGGCATAAGGAGGTTGCCCCCTCAAAGAGGCTTATTATCTGAATTTCTCTCTTTTTCAAGGTGTTAAGTACTTATTCTGAGGTTTTTCTATGCTATATTGATATTTGGTTCTTAGCATAGTCAGGTGCAACAAATATTCAAATAAATATCAATAGCTGGAAGTCATCCCCTATTAGGCTAAAAGGCCACCACTTTCTCCATCCATCGAATGCTAAACATGCACTAAATGAATCGAAAAGGAATGGAAAGGAAATTTTGACTAGACTAGGGGACATGAAGATATATATGTCGGGGCTATGGATGCTCACTGGCAGCGGAGCAAAGTCTGTGACACCTTGGTGACTCCATGAGGGATATGGACGCTTGCGAGCAATGGAGCAACATCCGTGAGATATCTATATATGCACCTGGAGAAAAATATTTATTTATCCCAAGTATATACCAGCCCCATAACGAATATACCAACCTGGATCGTTGACGTAGTTTACGGAAAAAAATCTCATCATTATTGTTGGAATACTAAGAGGAGGGGTGAATCAGTATGAGCACTTTTACCACTTTTAACCATAGTAAACAAGCTTCAACTTTATTAAGAGTATATCATAAATGTATCATCTAAGATTGAGTTCAATATATCATGAGCATATAATCATAAGTAGCATCACATCAACATCGTCACATCAAATGCACAAGACACTAGAATTTACGTGGAAACCCAAATGGGAGAAAACCACAGAATATTTTCTTATATATATCAATAATTCATTCATAGGAAGCACCAACTTCCATTTCTCCAGCTACAACTAGAAGGAGGCTCCAACCCCCTATTTATAGGCTCCAACCTAAATAAAGCTAAAACTCCCTGAATTCTATGGCTCCAACCAGAAGGAGGATACAACCCCCTTTTTCTCAGGATCCAACCTGAAGGAAGCTCCAACTACCTGATTCTTTCTCTCCAACCAGAAGGAGGCTACAACCCCCTTTCCTTTCCTCATCCTATCGCCATGAAATATAAGTGTAAACCAATTGTCACTACCACAATCACTTCCACTGATATATCAATCAATCCTGTAATCAACCTGTCACCAACATTGTCACATCAACATGTCAATGTCAACCTGTCACATCAACCTGTCATTGAATGACCTATCATTGCCATTGTCCCTACCTCTATCACTGTCACTTCCACTGATACTCAACAGTACCAGATCCACGATCACCAAGAGCACCTCTCAATTAGATTCTCAACTCACCAACACATGTCTCTACCAAGCATGTACCAAGATCACTGACATACCATCACAAGATATGTGTTTGTACCATACCATTTATCAAACCTGTAACATCAACCATGTACATCAACACCCTACCATGTACCAACCATGTACATCAGTCATGTACATCAACACCATACCATGTACCAACCATGTACATCAACCATCACCGAATACCATTTACCATGAAATGTGCATCAACCATATGCCAGGAATATGTTCCAAATGTGTACCAAACATGTATATAGATCACCAAAAAGTTCCTCATATATACACCAAAAAATGTATCTCAAATAGTGTGCCCAATATCCAATATGCTCCTCAAACCATGTGCCTCAACCATATACCATATCACTCATGATATGTCTCAATCATGCCATACACCATAACATCATCAAAATGTAACCCTAAAAACATGCATATAAACATACCTATAACTCTGAAACAAACCTGGTGTATGTGGTCATAGATCTGCAGACCTTCCTCAACTTCAGCAACAAGAGAATAACATCTTCATCAAACTTTACCTTAGTCTCACAGGACTAGTTTTTGGATTAGTCATAAACCCTAACTTTCAACAAGAATAAATTTGTACCTATAATGAATAAAGGTCTGAAACTTATGCCCAATATTCTTCAAAGTCTTCTATGAAATTCCTCCAATGTTCACTACTTGGAACATCCCAGAAAAGGATTTATAGCAAAAATGGCATACCTTGCTGAATTTTGGCTTATTCTAGAGAGATAACTTGTAGAGCATGCCTCGCGTGGAATATTTAATATATGGATCTTAAAATCATAAAAAACATACTATGAAAAGTCTACTATCCAATGAATTTTGTCTCACTAAATTTGGATCTTCTATGAAGAAGTTATGATTGTTTTACCTGGAACACTTGTTTGAGACTAGTCTCAGGACTATCCAAAAACCCTATCTTCCATAGAGTGTATATCCCAAAATAAAACGACCCAGAAGATGACATTTTTACCGCAAGTACCTTGATATGTTTTCTCAATAACCTCTTGATGTTGCTATATGAATCATTCTATAAAAACAATTATAGGACAAATGGTAATATGACCTGTAAATAACATACCTTAGAACACATCCTCACTTGTAATTTCAACCTTCTTTACTTCATATTCCCTCTAAAAAATGCCTCATATATCCTTGGTTACCCTAGATAACAATCAATTGATCACTTAGATAGATATTCAATTAACTTGTGTGTATAAATCATGTCTTTATGAGAGACTTTTGGAGGTGTATTTATACTTTTTCTAAGTAACCTCTTTCCTTAACTTTATGACCTCTTTCCTTAACTTTAGGGATTCTTGAACTTTCTTGTTACAACCACTTTACCCTTTCATAAAATACTTGTAACCAAATAGGGGATTCTTGACCACTCTTCAAGGCTTCCAACTTTACAAGGCCATATCTACCTAACCGCGAGGAACCACGTGGAGTTCCACATATCAACACAAATGACACAATGAGTACTATACATCTATGAGGATATTGCCTACATTTTCATTGTAATTTATGTCCATATTCCTCATTCATATTCGAGTACCAAAACCATACTATCTGGGCTTCAAGTAGACTTCATAAACTATATCCATCACATCTGTTGACATCAACTAACTCACCATCAGTCTCAATCATACAAATTATAACCAACCATACAACAATCTTGTCCACATTTCTATGGCTTATGGACTTCCCCAAGGGTTGACATCAATATATAAGGGTTGATATCAATCTCTAAGGGTTGACATCAATCTCCAATATCATTCTCCAAAGGTTGACATCAATGACAACCAACTGCACAACATATTCGTCCTCTATTTACAACAGACGAGCTCCACTAGCTGATATGCAAGAATCGCCAGTGAGCCCACCAAGATAGAATATTTCAGGTGATTGTTTCTCTGGATTTTTTCAACTTAAGATTAAGGTTATGACCATATACATTTTCTTCTTATTAGTTAGGAAAGACTAGCAGAGATTCTAGCTTCACCCAGTGTATCGCCATTTCTTGTGCATGCACAACAACCTCCCAATTTTCTTGTCTTAGTGTTTCTCCAAGGAAAGAAATTTGGGCCCCTCCAATTTTTCCTACTAGGACCCTCACAATCTCTCTCTCATATAAATGAATAATCATGATTTTTCCTCACAATTCCCCACCTTATCATTTGCAATTCCTCCTCTCATCACTTCTACTCGTCAATTTGCACTTCAGCAAGCTCCCTCTTCCTGCACTGCTACATTTAGCATTGGCTATCACATCCTTCTTTCACCTTCGCATTGGTGCACCATTGATTCCTTTGTCTATGCATAGGCCACCATCCTTTGATCTTGAAAAACAAGTCGACGTGCTTCCGTTAAACCTCACTACACATGTTCTTATCATAGGTTAAGTGTGTGTGATCAACACTGACATACCAGTGGTTTTCACACGATTATCCTCTCTACATGCACACCTTTCACAAGATGAATTCCTTCCATTTTTTCGATGCATCGTATACTAGTTGAATTCCTCCCACTAGCTTCCATACACTTCATATCGGCGAGGTTCATCTCTCTCTTGCCGATGCACTGCTTGTTGATGATTTTTCCTCTTTCTTCCTTGATGAGAAAACAAAAGGATGTCGACCCTTCATTGTCATCGAGCACATTGACGATAATATTCTTCCTCTCACCAATGTTGACTAGGTTAGCAAGGCCCACCTTCGTCATAAAGACTATCTTATCCTCATCTTCACTCATATCCTTCTTTCTACACCATCAATCAATCTCCTATCATTTCTGGTGACTAAGATCTCATCACCTAAATGGATAACTGATGACTAATACCTACCGTTCCTAACCTACTTCATGACCACATTCATAATCAAGTTTGTATGTGTCACCAATAACTTGCATTCACGTACCACAACATCTTTTTTTATTTGTGCCTCTTGATTTTATGACTAACCATGAGCATGAAAGTGTCATATATCATCAGCTAGGTTAACTAAAGCATATATAGGTCTTGCATTAGATCTAAAATGCATCTTGAAGGAAAATTGGTCGCCTCGGCTTTGAAACTGTGTTAAGCACTTTAATTACCAATTGGTTGTTTTTGTAGGTTTATAATTCTATGTTGTCGACACATCACCTCAGTGTCAATGGGTGAACTAAGAGCCTATATAACATATATGGCATAGAAAATTGTGGAATCAAATTCTGGTGAAGCAGTAGAGAGAACGATGTCCGAACTTTCATTTAAAAATGTCATTTCTCACAATTTTGGATACTAGTCAAAGTGGATTTGTCACTCCTTAAACATGCTAGTTGTATCAATTACACAATTAAGATTCTAATGTAACTAACAGAATCAAAATCCGAGGTCTGGAAGTGCCAAAATGATTGCCAAGGATTTCATGTTAAGCAAGCCCCATTAACTATGGCCATCATTAAAAATGGATCCATTCAAATGCTTGAATAACATGTGCAATTATCTTAATAGAAGCATCTATATGTGCTCTTTGTGTTGCAAAAATTGACACCTCAATCAAAGGTCATATGAGAAAGTTATGGTCTTTCGAACTCAAGCTCTTGTTGTTTCTTGTCAATAATAGGACACTTATAAATTCTTTCGAATTGTCTTCCTTCATAACCGGAGGAGATGATGGGAACAAGTTTGGTTTATACTATAAGAGTTTGTCAAAATTCCTTCATTTGACATCGGAGGAGTTCCCATGAACTCCTCTAAAAGTTGTTGAAATATCCTCTGAATCCATTGGAGGAATTCCAATCAACTCCTCTGATACAAATCATAGGAGTTAATTTTAACTCTTCTGATGCAAATCAGAGGAGTTCCCATTAACTCCTTCGAAACCTAAAAAACCATCTTTCATAAATGAGCCATAACGTTTGATTTGGGTGTCTGTTTTATGCATTATTTATACTGTTGGAAAGGTGTTTTGGAGATATAAAACTTCCTCGTTATATGATTTGTGAAATTTCTCACCTATGGTATACTTGTTTTTGGATTACGATCTGACACCTTGTTAACAACCCCAGAGAACACCACACCTCAACCACAAGAAGAGGAACCATGAATCAAAATCAGGGGCGTTTATATGAAGTCTTGGATACTTATATTTTAGTTTTATGGGTTCAAATGATTTTTTTAATAGTTTATTGTTGGCCCTTGGTTACAAATTAAGGAAGAAAGCAAAGAAAGAGGAAGCAAAAAGACGAAGTAAGAACTACACGGAAAGCAAATTGACTGAGAATGGGTCGAAGTGGTTAAAGAAACAAAAAAGAAGGAGTGAAGTAAGGGAAAATGAGTCTTTGAATGAGAAGATCAAGGAGAAAAGATCAACAGGGAAGATGGATCATGGACAACTCACCAAGAGAAAAAATCCACCAATGGATACTTTGTAGCACCTCGCGGGAAAGATGGAAAGATAGGTTGGCGAAGCCCTGAAAACGTGGGTCAAGTTGACTTAGGGTTTTAGACACCTAGGATTTTGTTATTTAGGGTTTTGACACCTTGGCTTCGACCTAAGGTTGTCTGAGAGTCATTGTAATGTATAAATAAAGATCAAGAGGAGTGAGGAGAGGTTGGTTATGAGTTCGTCGTTATTGTTGTGGTTGAGTGATTACTATTGTGAGGGGAAGAAGTGTTATGTGTGAGATCATTCTTGTATTGTAATATCTTCAGCTGGGTGCGAAGATCAACCCTGCATCTGGGTGCGTAAGGGGGAGAGAAGAAGAGAAAGAGAGAGAGATCTGAAAGCTAAGAGCACGGATAGAACTGTATATTTTCATATAATATATCAATAAATACAGTTATGTGGACATAGCCCTAGGGAGAGGGTGAAAAATGTAAATCTTGTTGTCTCTATGGATTGATGTTGTGACCATTGCTTTATGTGACATTGTTATTGTGTTAGTGAGTTATATATGAGATATAACTATGCAATGTAGGCTTGAGTTTGATAAAGCATAATTAGATCTCTATGTGTTGTTGTTTTAGATCCATTTCACATTTCCTCTGGTTGTAGACACCTGTGTCCTGCAACCCCCTATTGCTACTTCAGGTGAGACTGCATCTGCTCCGTAGGTGTTTCCAAAAGGTCCGATAGTTAGGGCTTGTTGGTGCACTGTTAGAGTTGAACCCTAGGTCTACCCCTGTGCCAACATTTATTTAAGTATCCCTCTGAGATCACTTATCTGCAATATGTTGAATGTTGTCAAGTATTGATGCCGAGAGGAGAATTCACTCAACATCCTTATAGTGTGATCTACATCCAATGGCAATAAAGAATTAAGGAAAATAACAATTGTCACAACAACATAAGTAGCGCAAGGAAAAGATAATGCAAATGGATGAAGAGGAAATTTGAACACCATGACAATCGATTGTTAAACTTGGATAACGAAGATGTTCCCATGTCGAGATCAGTCTTCATGGTGCGCGGGATATGTATGGCCAAAATCTATGATGGCCCATTGACGTTAGAGAACAAATTTGAATTGAAATTGTTTACTTTCCCTCTCATCATTACAAAGGAAATAAAAGACAAAATCTGGGAAATGAAAGGTCACTAGGGTAGGCAGAAGGTCAAGAATCACATTGACCTCCAATAAATACGATAATTTTATCCAAGAGTGGGGCTTTTGGCTCTTCAAACATTGTACACTTCTGAACTATTTTGGAATATAGTGTCAACTAAAATTGGAGATATTTTCATAGATTTTTCACGTACTATTGTTGAAACTGTTAATACGGAGAAGCCCTCAGGGACAACTTTTGACTGAGAGAAGGACTCGCATGTGTTTTTGTTTTTCTGCTAACTATTTGAAGAAGAATGTATGTTGTTCACATGGGTTGTAAGAGCATGTTTGTTTATGGACTATTTTGACGCAATGTATGTTTTCTTGCACTTTTTTTACTCTTTCTTATATTACATGTCCTGAGTGAATGAGCTTCCAATGTATGTGATATAGTGACTTAGACTATTCTGGTTATACATTCATGTGCATGTGTTATCTAACTTTTGTTCTTCATTTCAGCTATCTAAGTGAAGATATTGCTAGAGTTAGTTTCATGACACAACTCATTCACTTACGTTAATTTGCTCCTAGCTAGGATATGATAGATTATAAATACATTATACATGCATTTACATAGTCTTCATCTACATATTTTGTTTGCATAACCATCCATCACTCACCTTCATCGGTGGACTGGGATACAATTGGTAAAACAAAACTAGCAATCATTGTCAAGCCAGAATTTGGATGGGTTCCCTATTCCAAATGGTGAGAGGTCTAATTCGGACTTATTACCATGGGTAACCCCTTACTGTTTTCGGGCGATTTTGGACCCGTCAACACAATCCAATCCCATAGAGTCTCTACCCCAACCTCTTTTAAATCTGTGGTGGTTATTGTTCATATTAGAAACACTAACATAAAGCTTATCTTTTCTCATACATAGAAATATAAACTGTCCATACATAATCATGACTTTTGATTCACCGAATTACATACATTTTAAATCAAGAGAATGGAGTAACTAGTGTTGCATTTTATTTAAAAATTATAGGTTAACTTTTTGGGGGGTTATCTAAATTTTATTCCAGGTGTCACTTGTTGGGCCCTTAATTTTTGGTTTGAAGTTGTGCAAGGAGGACTATAGTCCCAGTTTTGGTCAAACACAAGTTGCACAAGATACAAAAGATCTCGACAGTGGAGCAAGTAAAGAAACAGAAAATGGTTGCGAAAAGGGACATCACAACACCAGTGAGGAAAAAACAGTTACAACAAAATAAGAAAACGAAAGCATGTGGAGCCCAAAGCCAAAAGATCCCACTCAGCCTATATATGAGATGCATATTATTGTAAAAGGGTTGGATGTTATTGTTGGGTATAGTTAGGTGTAGTTGCTTCTCTGCAGGGTTTTGTCAGAGCTGGTATAGAGTGTGTAGACAGACAAGAGGTTCTGTGACTGTAACTTGTATACATTTTGGGGAAAAGGGGTAGATATATCTCTGTAACATGAGTCTAGAGCCAGAAGCTTGTAACAGAGTCTTGATATGTATCTCTGAGATTGTACCCGAGAATATCTTCTGATAATATCTGAAAGGACCTTAAATTTTGAAATTATTGTGCCAATCTATGTGTATGCTTATGAATTGTCTCCTTACAATACTTCTTTATGGTTGATAATATATATATGTTATCTCTATTAATGAATGCTATCGCAACTTGAGTGTATTTATTTCTAGTATGAATGAGTTTAGATATGTTCTGTGGTTAGTATGTCTGGCGCAAGATCATGGTGAATATTGAAGACTCTCGAAACCCACCTAAGTATTCTCCTTGGCATTCCCTATCTTTCTGTCTTGGTTGCGCTTCAGGTGAGACTTCTTCTCTTCGAAGGAGATGAAAATGTCAATGCTCTAGACTACTCAGTGCCTTTTTTTGGTAACCTGAGAAGGACCCTGGTTTCTTCAATTATGCGCCAACAAAATGGTTATGTTGCCAAGACCTGCGTTAAAAGGGAACCTATAGGGAGAATGCTTCCGCGGATTCAGAGATATGATATTCACCAGTGGTGGGAGAGAAATTGTGATGCCTTCATATGGAAAGAAGTGAAGCTGAGAGGAAAATCTATGAAAGATACATGGGAGGTTGTCTTTTACTCGGAAAGATCAAGTGACCAGTATGAGATATTTTGGGTTAAGTTCCCGAAGTAACTTTTCCACTTGATAGATAGGCTCCAAGAAGCTTCAGAATTCCAAGAATGAGTCAAGAATACCTTTGTTTGGGATACATAAAGTATCACAACACTTCATCGACTGCATCATACGGTAACACGAGTGATCAATTTCTGGGTTGGTTATCACCATAACAATTTTTAGATAGGATCCAAGTCTCGAAAATTTAGCGAAGAGCTACATCGCTATGGAAGCGCAATATTTTGGAGGATAAGGTCACATATGGTGATATATGGACAAATATAGCATAGGCGCAAAAGGTAGGACCCGATGGACCGTAGATTTTGAAGCGGCCTAGATCAATGACCAAGACCCATATCGAGTGGCCAAATAGCACGAGGTTTAACTATGTGAAGGCATTCTGGGGAAAATACCATGGTTTCATTTTGTGGATGTGTGGTGCCACTAGAGTTACATTAGGGAGAAAAGCGGTCTGCTTAAAACCATTTTTTCCAACCCCCGATATCAGAAGTTGATGGGACCCGGTGGACTGTAGATCTTGAAGCAGCCCATATCAATAACCAAGACACATATCGGGCATTGAAGTAGAGCAGAGGATAATTTTTCGAAGGTGGGCAGGGAAAAATGCCGTGGTTTCATTTCTTGGACGTGTGGCATTATCAGAGGCACATCGGGGCGAAAAGCGCTCTACTCAAAACCATTTTCTCCAATCCCCGATATCGAAAAACGCATATAAAAGGAGGGTCCCGGGACATTATTATATAATATTTCAAAGCACTCAAATGTTTGAAAAGTGGTGCAAAACCTCCATTCGAAATTAAATCTCAATAGTGAACCACTTTCTCACATCCTCTGTCGAGTTACAGAAATTACAGTTTCACCAATTTCCGTGTCCAGATCCAATTTGCTAGACAATGTCACAATTCTCTCCTCACTCAATGTAGAATGGATCATTCAATATTTGATGACCTAGAAGAGAAATTGAAGGGACCCAGTTTGGTGGAACACTTAGCCTCTGATTTTGAGATTTTAAATCTGTTTAAGACTGTGAAAATTGAGCTGCTGACTATTTCATATGCTATGTGCATTGACCTGGAAATTCTGATAAAGGAAATGGTGGATTACGAGATTCCTTATGGCTCACAGTGGAAGGAAATCGTATGGCTGGGTAGGATGAAATGCATTTTTCTCGGAACCAGTAAGTGACCTCCAGGTGTCGCCAAACTAGCAAATTCGACAAAATATCGGAGCGAGACAGATGGCGTAGAGGAAGCCGAGAAGTCAGAGATATTCGTCCCTTGTTTTGAAACATTTTTGTTAATCATTGTAAATCAATTCATATATTGAGACTGTTAGTTGAAATTGTTTTAATCGGTTTTAGAAGCTGAAACGTTTCAGTTTCAGCCATTGTAATCGAATTGTATAAATACTGGGACACTTGAATGAATTAATTTTGGAAGAAGTTCAAGGACACCTTTTTGGTTGTTTTGAACTCTATTTGTAATTTTTTGAAGCTGAATTGAATATATATGCGTAAGATTTTGAAGTATCTATGAAAATATTCTAATGGTGGTGATATGAGCTTTGTCTTCCTTCATCGTATGTATTTCCTGTGATCTTTTATTCCATTTACATTTTCTTATGTTTAAATTGGAGAGTTAAAGGCCTAGAATTCATCTTGTGATGCTCTTGGCTTAAGCAATTTAAATTGTGCAATTGTATTCTTAACTAATTCAGAATTCATTTCAGTAATGCTCTGATGCAGTTATTTGTTTTCTCTATCTTCCTACACTCTACTTAAATTCAAATATAAATCAGATTCATTTCCTCATTTAGCCTTTATACTCTAGAGAGTTCTACTGGCTGATCATTGTTTTCATTCACTTTTAGAATTTTGACTCCATAGCCCCACATGTTCCTCCCCTTCATTGCTAGCAACTTTATTAAAAAAACCCAAAACAAACCAAATCTAGCCATTGATTATCAAAGAAATATCAAGTGACACGAGAGAGCCCTCTCTGAGTTGAGCAAGCTAGTGCTTCAACTCTAAATTAGGTTGAAACAATTACCTCTATCATTTGTCTATCAACCAGAAAAAATTTACAGAGTACTAACATTCTAGCGCCGTTGTCGAGGACAAAATTGAAAAATCTTCCCTGGGAAAAATGACTTAAAGCTTTAGTTTGATCCCTGAGGGTGACAGTGGATCAAATACCTTATTGGATGAGATTATTCTTACCCTGGAAACTTTGTTACTTAGAGACCAGTTGCACCACACTGTGTGAGATAGAAATCTTGGCTCGTAAGAAAATCCACACCAAGAGCAACCCAGACCTAGAAGCTACAATCCTTGTGTCTAACCCTATAAATCTTGTACGTAAAAGAAAAGAAAAGCCATTAAGTGACCTTCAGGTGTCTCCAAACTAGAAAATTTGATAGAAGATCAGAGTGAGACAGATGGCGTAGAGGAAGCCGAGCAGTCAGAGAGATCCGTCCCTAGTTTTGAAATGTTTTTGTTAATCATTGTAAATCAGTTCATATACCGAGATTGTCAGTTGAAATTGTTTTAATCAGTTCTAGAAGCTGAAACGTTTCAATTTCATCCATTGTAATCGAATTGTATAAATACTAGGACACTTGAATGAATTAATGTTGGCATAAGTGCAAGGGCACCTTTTTGGTTTTTTCTAACTCTATTTGTAACTTTCTGAAGCTGAATTGAATATATATGCAGAAGCTTTTGAAGTCTCTATGAAAAGATTCTAATGGTGGTGATATGAGATTTGTCTTCCTTCATTGTATGTATTTCCTATGATCTTTTATTCCATTTACATTTTCTTCTGTTTAAATTGGAAATTTAAAGACCTAGAATTCATCTTGTGATGCTCTTGGCTTAAGCAATTTAAACTGTCTAATTTTCTTCTTAATGAATTCAGAATTCATTTAAGTAATGCTTTGATGCAATTATTTGTTTTCTTTATCTTCCTAAACTCTACTTAAATTTAATAATAACTCAGATTCATCGCCTCATTTAGCCTTTATCCTTTGGAGAGTTCTACTGGCTTATCATTTTTTCATTCACTTTCAGAATTTTGACTCCATAGCCCTGAGTGTTCCTCCCCTTCCTTGCCAGCAAATTTATTAAAACCCCCAAAAGAAAACCAAATCTAGCCACCGATTTCCAAAGAAATATCAAGTGACACGAGATATCCCTCTCTTATTTGAGAAGGCTAGTGCTTCATCTCTAAAGTAGGTTGAAACAGTTACCTCTGTCGTTTGCAGGGATGATTTTAAGGATAGAAATTTATTTACAAATGTAGAAACCTTGATGAATCTTATTGATCCTTCATATGCCAACTATAAATGTTTGGCGGTATTTTTGTTAAAATATTCAAATTTATAAGGATTTTATATAGTTTGTATAAAATTTTGGTGATTTTTAAGGTAAAATAATTTTATCCTTTAGAATTTGGGCGAATCATTTTTAGAATAGCGAATCGGTTTTTGGTAAAAACCATGGAAAATTAGCCCATGAGAGAAATTTAGCCCCTAAAATCATCCCTAGACTCATTTGTCTCTTAGCCGGACAAAATTTACATGGTGCTAACATTTTGGCATCGTTGTCGGGGATGAAATTGAAGAATCTTCCCTGGGAAAAACGACTGAAAGATTTAGTTTGATCCTTGAGGCTGACAGTGGATCAAATAACTTATTGGATGAGATTATTCTTACCCTGGAAACTTTGTTACTCAGATACCAGTTGCACCACACCGTGTGAGATAGAAATCCTGGCTCCTAAGAAAATCCACACCACGAGCAACCCAAACCTAAAAGCTGCAATCCCTGTGTATAACCCTCAAAAGCTTGTATGTAAAAGAAAAGAAAAGCCAGTAACCCTAGTGTTTCATCTATATCGAGATATTTTCTTGCTCAAGAATGGAGTGACTGGCATTGAAGACCTTAAGTTTGACATGAAATTTGAACAATCTCTGTTCAGAAATAAATCTGAATCTCATTTAAATGAGACCATCTTTGATGAAAAGATATTCCAAGATTTGATTTTAGCCACATCTGTCAGGCCTATAGTGACCCCTTCTCTAAACCAACAGCCACTCTGACCCCTTACAATATCTATGGCAGCCATATTTTCTCCCCTCATACTGCCTGCTCAACTGCATGATTTTCCTCAAGATTACAACCTAAGGATCAAACTATATGATGTTGAAGGTAACATATCAGCCCAAAATCATCTAGAGTGGTTTAATGATTTCATAGACTTGGAAGAGGTGCAATTTGAAGATGTGACTATGAGGTTGTTTACACAGAGTCTTGAAGGAGAAGTGAGGAAGTGTTTCAGATCCCTTCCCCCAGCTGGTATCACAGATTTCGAAGCCTTTGAGAAAAGATTCTTTGCAAAATGGGGGGATAAGAAAAATTCCCTTCAGTTGTTGACCCAGTACAACAACATGAAGAGATCACCTGACGAAATAGTACAGTAGTTTTCAGCCAGATTCATGAAGGTCTATAATGCAATTCTTGTTGAGGTAAACCCCCCCCTAAAGCTGCTTAGCTCAGATATGCTGATTCTTTTGAAAGTGAATTTGCTTTATTATTAAGAGAAAGAAGATCTGCCACATTGGATGATATGATGACCAATTCCATAGAGGTTGAAGTGAACCTAATGGCTTCAGGGAAGATGAAAAATAATTCAGGCAGGGACATAAATAGAACTTAGGATAAAGAACAGCCTTCAACATCACAAACATCAGAGGAAAGATTTGAAGCAATGATGAGAAACATGGAGTGAATGATGGAAAGAATGGCTCTGGGTAATAGAGCTAACCCCAGAGAATAGGCTGATGGTACGCCCAGAAATCCAAGGAGACTAGCAATATCACAAATTAGATAAAGAGAGCAAAGGAATCAGGGGAACCAAGCAAATCAAGCAGATCAGGCAAATTAGGCAAATCAGGGAAATCAAGGAAATCAAGGAGAACAACAAATCAGGCCTCCTTTCCAAAATAATTATGTGAATGAGTATTATGATGGATATTTTGAAGACAACATGAAATTTTGTGATGATAAAGAAACAGAGGTATTTTTTACCAAAGAAGAACACAACCAGTTCATGGATGCAAGTGAGATATTTTTGCAAGATGAGGAGGAAAGGGTATCAGTAGAAACAGAAGATTACGAGACAGGATTGCAAAATGCTATCATGAAATTCCAAAGGCAATATAACCTTCAAAATCAAAAGGTACCTCCAAATCCTCCAAAGGGAAATTCCACCAAAGAATCTCAGAGTAACATACCTTCTTCAAGTCAGCCCAAAAAAGATTCTACTACAAAAGATTCAGCTACAAAGGACTCTACTGCGAAGGATTTTGCTGCAAAGGATATTGTGGAAAAAGGAAAGCAGAAAGAGGAACCCCAAAAGAGAATATTGGAGGCAAGGAAAGAAATGGTCACCAAAGAGGTAGAGAAAACATCATCCTCCTTTAATTTTGAAAGTGATATGGCCAAAATTAAGATTTATGTACCTTTCAATGAATTAATAAAAAAAACAGAGCATAGAAAACAGATCATCAAAATGCTAAAGACAGAACAAACTTCTGATACCCTGAATATACAAGATGATCACCCAACCATCTTATTTGGCCCACGCATGGAGGAAAATGGTGATACTGAAGAAGTGCCTCCCTTATATGTTAGCCTAAAAATCCATGACATGATTCTGCACCCAGTGCTATGTTGGATTATGGAGCGTCTCACAACCTGATGCCCAAAGTGGTCATGGACCAATTGGGCCTCGATGTCACAAGACCTTATAAAGATCTGTTCTCTTTCAATTCAAGAAAAGTGAAATGTTGTGGCCTGATCAAAGATCTGGTGGTGTCTTTGGCACAAATCCCAACAAAGAATATGGTGATGGATGTAGTAGTTGCTGATATCCCTCCAAAATTTGACATGTTGATGTCCAGGTCATGGGCTGCAAAATTAAAAGGAACCCTCCAGATGGACATGTCATATGCCACTATTCTTGCCTTTGGTCAAGACAAAAGACTGTACAGAGAATTTTTTCTTAAATACATGGTCAGCAACAAATCACAGCCTAGAAATCATCCTATCTATTCAGTGGAAACTGAGTTGGGATTTTCCATTTTCTTCATTGACATGTGTTTTGAAGAAAAGGAAACAAAAATCATTTTGGTTGATCAAGACAAGCCTGACCAGCATATAGAAGAGTTTTTAGAGCAACAAGATGATGTGGAAGACCAGATATGGAAGATGAGTTTTGATGGGGCTGCTTCCAGAGAAGGATCTCAAGCTGGCATATGGATCAATCATCCCAAAGGATACTCAAAATTGTGTTCTTACAAATTGGTTTTTGAATGCACAAATAACATGGATGAATATGAAGCATTAATATTGGGGTTGAAATTTTTGGAAGAATTGGGCGCCAAAAGAATTGTTGTACATGGAGATTCTGAACTAATTATAAATCAAATCAAAGGCATCTACCAAGAAAAACATCCCAGACTGAGGGATTATAAAAATCTGGTACTAGACCTCCTTGAGAAGTTTCCAGAATGTAATCTTTCAGTAATTCCAAGAGAACATAATCAGGTTGCCACTAATGCCTTGGCTACTTCAGCAACAGTTTTCAAAGTTCCAATTTTCCCTGAAAAAAGATACAAGGTTGAGGTCAAGTACAGGCTAGTAGTACCAGACAATATGAAGCATTGACAAGTGTTCAAAAACAAAAAACAGATAGAAATATTCCTCGGGATGGAGGATGAGTTTGAGAATTTCAACATTGATGATGAACATTGTGATGATGAGGTGGATGGAGCTGCTTTCACAAAAGAAGGGTATTTTGACAACCAAATTGTAGGCAAAGACATCGTACAGTTGAAAAGAAACATCATTCCCAATGGCTTGGTACCATTAGAGAAACTTTTTCATAACAATGACGTGGCAAGAAGTCCGAAGATCACAGTAAATGAAGAAGATGTGGAAGATTGCAATATTGGGACTCTAGAAGATCCAAAGATCGTGAAGTTGTCCAGAAAGATCAGCCCTGAAGTCAAAGAGAGGTATGTTAAATTAATGAAATAATTCCTCGATGTTTTTTCTTAGAGCTATGATGAGATGAAAGTTCATGATACCAGTATAATCCAACATGTTATCCCAATCGAAGAAGATCACAAGCCATTCAAACAAAAAATAAGAAGAATAATCCCTTTGTTATTACCAATGATATAAAAAGAAGTAAACTGTTTGAAGCCAAAATCATAGTGTCCCTGAGGTTTTCCAAATGGGTGGCAAATATGGTGCCAGTTCGAAAAAAGAGTGGAGAAATTAGGTTGTGTGTGGATTTCAGGAACCCGAATAAGGTATCTCTTAAGGACAACTACCCATTGCCAAAAATGGATCATATTTTACAGAAGGTGGTGGGCTCTCAAAAGATGTCAATGTCAAATGGTTTCTCTAGGTATAATCAGATTATGGTGCACCCCGACGATCAGGAAAAGATGGCGTTTACCACACCATGGGGAACATTCATGTATGCCAAAATGTTGTTTGGACTTATGAATGCAGGAGCAATGTTTCAAAGAGCTATGGACATAGATTTTGCAGATGAAAAATACAAATTCATTGTTATATACCTTGATGACATCATTGTGTATTCTGCCTCAAATGAAGAACACCTCAAACATCTCAGAAGGGCGTTTCAAAAATACAGAAAGTTTAGGATCTCTTTGAATCCTAAAAAGTCAAATTTCGCCATGGAAGAGGGAAAGCTATTGGGACACATTATTTCAAAGGAAGGGATAAAGGTAGACCCCAGTAAATTTGAGGGGATATTAAAAATTGTTATACCTAGAAGTAAAAAGGAAATACAATCCTTCTTGGGAAAAGTAAACTTCCTGAGGAGATTCATCCCTAATTTGGCTGAAATCATAAAACATATTACTAACATGATAAAGAAAGGTAATTAAATAAAGTGGATTCCTGAGGCTAGAAAATCTTTTGAAGACATCAAGGTGGCATTGACGAAGGCTCCTGTACTGGCTAGTCCCAATTTTGAGAAATATTTCATATTATTCTCTTTTGCCTCATAACACACAATTGCAGGTGTGCTACTCTAGAAAGATCACCAGAATTTTGAGAAGCCAATAGTGTATTACAAAAAAACATTGAGGGATGCTCCTTTAAAATATGACATCATGGAGAAGCAAGCATATGCTCTAGTAAAGGCCTTGAAATAATTCAGAGTCTACATCCTACACTCCCATACCACTGCTTATGTACCCAGTAGCTCAGTAAAAGACATCTTGACTCAGCCTAATCCTGAAGGAAAGAGGGGAAAATGGATTGCAGTGCTATTATAATATGATCTTGAAATCAAACCCATAAAGTTGATCAAGCGACAGGGCTGGAAAAGCTGATGGCACAGACGAATTGTGAAATTTTAGGAATAAATTTCATCGCAGACCTGTCAGAAGTTGCAGAAGAGGAAAAGGTGACTCCACTGATATCCCAGAAATTCCTTGACTCTGCATAGTATGCATATATCATCTTTGTGTTGAAAAATTTGCAGGCTCCTATGGAATTCAGTAAAACAAAAGCCAGATTCTTAAAATTGAAGGCAACAAAATTTTGTATAGTGAATGAATTCCTATATTGGAAAGATCCAGGAGGGATTTTATTGAGTTGTTTGATAGAAGAAGAAGCAGATAAAACCATCAGAGAGTTCCATAAAGGTGACTGTGGAGGTCATCATTATTGGAAGACAACTGTGCATAAAATTTTGAGGGATGGATTTTATTGGCCTATCATTTTTCTCGATGTTTATAAAGAGGTTTCAAAGTGCCATGAATGTCAAATCTTCGTTGGGAAAGGAAAATTGCAGTCTCTTCCTTTAAAACCTATTTCAGTGGAAGCTCCTTTCAGACAGTGGGGCCTTGATGTTATAGGGGAAATACATCCATAATCCTCAGCTCAACATAAATGGATCTTAACAACAACAAATTATTTCACTAAGTGGATTGAGGCAGTTCCCACCAGGAAAGCGACAGATGATGTTATCATTCGATTCTTAGAAGACAATATTCTATCTAGATTTGGATGCCCAATCAATATTATAACAGACAATGCAACATCTTTCAAATACAAGAAAATAGAAAAATTCTGGAGTGATTACAATATCACCCTTGTCCATTCTACATCATACTACCCTCAAGGGAATGGATTGGTTGAGTCTTTGAATAAAAGCTTAGTCAAAATCATCAAAAAATTACTGGAAGAGAATAAAAAGGCATGGCACAAAAATATCATCCATGCATTGTGGGCTGATAGAATATCCCCTAAGAGGTCCATAACAACATCTCCTTTCTAGATCGTTTATGGCACTGAACCAATTTTTCCTACTACATTGGGGTTGTCAGTAATGATATTGTTGCAGGAGCAAGACGCAGAGACATACGCCATATGAAGAAGGGTAGATGAACTTATCAGTGGACAATAGACCAGAGAAAAGGCTTTCCATAATGCCCAGCTGTGCCAAGACAAGATCAAAGAGGCTTTCGACAGACATACCAAGGTGCATGACTTCAAACCAAGAGATTGGGTACTAAAATGGGATGCTAGAAATGAAGATAACGGTAAACATGGGAAATTTGATCACCTATGGCTGGGCTCGTTCAAAATTGCAACATACAGTGGGAGAAATGCCTACTTGTTACAGGAGAGTAATAGAGAGCTCGCTAGAGGAGGGCCTATGAATGGAAGGTTCCTCAAGCATTATATCATTTAAAAATCATCACCCCTTCCATTCATTGTACATAATCATTTTGTGTTTTTCTTTTCACATGAAGAAGTTGGAATAAAAGCAACTTAGTTGAAGCCTGAGGTGAAGGCCCTGAGCTATCCTGAGTCGATTTTGAGTTTTTGAATAAATACCAGCAAATTCAGATTGCATGAGTAAACCACAACCCAATGGGTAGGCACTTAGTCTACAGTTATTTGCTACCTCGCAGGGAGGATAGCATCCCTAGTTGGAGCCTATGTTATCACCATAAAAAATTTCAAATAGGATCCAAGTCTCGAAAATTTAGCAAAGAGCTACATCGCTATGGAAGCGCGATAGTTTGGAGGATAAGGTCACATATGGCGGTATATGGAAAAATATAGTAGAGGTGTGAAAGGTAGGACCTGGCGGACCATAGATTTTGAAGCGGCCTAGATCAATGGCCAAGACCCACATCGGGTGGAGAAATAGCACGAAGTTTAATTATGTGAGGGCAGGTTGGGGAAAATACCACAGTTTCATTTCATGGATGCATGGCACCACTAGAGGTACATTGGGGCAAACATTGGTCTGCTCAAAACCATTTTTTCCAACCCCCGATATCGGAAGTTGATGGGACCCGACAGACCATAGATCTTGAAGCGGTCCAGATCAAAAACCAAGACACATATCGGGCATTGAAGTAGCGCGGAGGACAATTTTTCAAAGGCGGGCCAGGGAAAACACCATGGTTTCATTTCTTGGACGTGTTGCGCCATCAAAGGCACATCGAGGCAAAAAGCGGTCTACTCAAAACCGTTTTCTCCAATCCCCGATATCAAAAAATGCATATAAAAGGAGGGTCCTGGGTCATTATTCTATAATATTTCAAATAACTCGAACGCTTGAAAAGTGGCGCAAAACCTCCATTCGAAATTAAAGCTCAACAATGAACTAGTTTCACACATCCTCCGCCAAGTTACAGAAATTGCAGTGGCACCCATTTCCGTGTCCAGATCCAATTTGCTAGACAATGTTACAATTCTCGCATCACTTGGCGTAGAATGGATCATTCAAGATTTGAAGACCTGGAAGAGAACCTCAAGGGACCCAGTTTGGTGGAACACTTAGGCTCTGATTTTGAGATTTTAAATCTGTTTAAGACCATGAAAATCGGGTTGCTGACTATTTCCTATGCTACATGCATTGACCTGGAAATTCTAATAAAGGAAATGGTGGATTACGAGATTCCTTCTGACTCACAGTGGAAGGAAATTGTACAGTTGGGTAGGACGAAATGCAGTTTTCCCAGAACTAGTAAGTGACCTCCAGGTGTCGCCAGACTAGCAAATTCGACAGAAGATCAGAGCGAGACATATGGTGCAGAGGATGTCGAGCAGTCAGATAGATCCGTCCCTAGTTTTGAAACATTTTTGTTAATCATTGTAAATTGGTTCATATACTGAGTCTGTCATTTGAAATTGTTTTAATCATTTTTAGAAGCTTACACATTTCAGTTTCAACCATTGTAATCGAATTTTATAAATACTATGACACTTGAATGAATTAATGTTGGGAGAAGTGAAAGGACACCATTTTGGTTGTTTCGAACTCTATTTGTAATTTTATGAAGCTAAACTGAATATATATGAAGAAGCTTTTGAAGTCTCTGCGTAAAGATTCTAATGGTGGTGATATGAGCTTTGTCTTCCTTCATCGTATGTATTTCCTTTGATCGTTTATTCCATTTACATTTTCTTCTGTTTAAATTGGAGAGTTAAAAGCACGGACTTCATCTTGTGATGCTCTTGGCTTAAGAAATTTAAACTGTGTAATTGTCTTCTTAACTAATTCAGAATTCATTTTAGTAATGCTCTGATGCGGTTATTTTTTTCTCTGTCTTCCTACACTCTACTTAAATTCAAATATAACTTAGATTCATCACCTCATTTAGCCTTTATCCTCTAGAGAGTTCTAGCAGTTGATCATTGTTTTCATTCACTTTCATAATTTTTACTCCATAGCCCTGCATGTTCCTCCCCTTCATTGCCAACAAATTTATTAAAAAACCCCAAAACAAACCAAATCTAGCCACTGATTATCAAAGAAATATCAAGTGACATGAGAGATCCCTCTCTGAGTTGAGCAGGCTAGTGCTTCAACTCTAAATTAGGTTGAAACAGTTACCTCTGTCATTTGTCTATCAATCAGACAATATTTATAGAGTGCTAACAGGGTCAATGCCACATTAGAAGGATACATTATCAAGTTTGCAGCTGAGAATCATCAATCTTTTTCATGAGCAGAAGCGGATTTCAAGAAAGACGTAAGGGGAAGAATATTGAGAGAAATTCCTTGGTGGCTTAAGGTTTTCTTGATGAAGGAGGGGATTTTGATTATGTCCCCGACTGAGATGGCAGCGTAAACACCCTTGCATGGGGTTGGGTGAGTTTGGGGTGGATTCATGGCCTGGAAGAGGGGAGAGGTTTCTTTGACAAACGAGGGAGAAGCAATAAATGGAATCAAGAGATGAGCGAGCCTTGAAAAGATCCGCCATAGTTGAAAAGTGGTGGTGCGGTAAGATAAAGAAAGCAGTAAAACAATCCGAGAAGTTGCAGAAAGAAGTCAGACCAGGAGAAGTAGGGGAAGGACAGATGGAAGAGTTGTGAAAGATGAGAAGATGAGAAAGACTAGCCATTCAAATATTAAATGAGAGAGAAGTGCAGAGAGAAAGAAGTCCCCAAGAGGGTGGAAAAGAAGAAGAAGGTGTAGAAGCACGGGAAAAGTAAGTCGCCATGGATCTTGAAGAAGAAAGAGAAGATTTATCCCCGATGACAGGAAATATTGTGAATATGGCTGAAGAGACCACTCCAGAGGATGAGAACGAGACCCCCCAGATCAAAGAAACCCGCCTTGAAGCTAGTGGCACCAGTCCCGAATCACCCATACCCCAAATGTCTTCTATAGAAGTGGTAAATTCGATACTACCTTCTTATGTTATTTTTTTTCCATTACAGTTAGTCCGTCAACCACAACTGAGAAGCATGAATACTGGGAGGATATTGGGATCCCCTAGTAGATCGCAACCAGGACTGTTAGGTTTTATTTTGGTAGGAGCAATAAGATCAGAAATGGTTGGTAACATGGGAGGTTCGATTGCTTGATACCAATAATTATGGGGTAAGGGAGATGAGGATGTTGAGCATCATTGGTTCTTATGAAATGCAATCTGGAGGTCCAGAGGGACTCTGGATGCGAATAAATTGGTTGAGTTCCAAACTACTTTGACAGGTCGTGCTCTCAAATGGTACATGAAGGTCATCGAGCCAGGAATACCAAGAGTGAAAGGTCAAGTGTTCACACTTGGCCAGGTATGGAAAAATTTCATAACGGAGTTTAAGCTACCTCAGTCAAAACAACAAGCTTTGTTTGAGTTGCACAAAATTCAACAAAGGGAAGGTGAACCGACCTAGGAATATAGTCAGAAGTTTAAAGATTCTATAGGGAGGTTAGTGCATCCGATCCATGAGGAACATCAAAGAGAATGGTATATCCAGGGATTTCTACCTCTGACACGAATTTCGTTAACGCAATAACGGATAGCCACTTTGACAGATGCCTTGGAACAATCAATGAAGATTGAATCCATGGAAGGATATACGGGGAGCCCAAGACTGACCAGACCCCCAATAGATGAAAATTTGGTGCAACTACAAGGGTATATATCAGTGTTTATAAACAATATTCAAGAATTGACGATACCCAGGCCAGGACGACCGCGAGTTTGGTGTACTGGATGTTACATAGAAGGAAATATGGTGAATGAATGTCCATGGATGAGGGGAATGGGACCTCCTTAGAATATAATGGGACCCTCACCAGGACCCATGAGAGGAGTTGTGCAAGTATCCATGAATCTACCATTCCATACCCCAACCCCATATCATTCTTTTCCAGGTAATCAAGAAGCGCCATCAGCTGAGTATTGTGATATTTTTCGAATCCTTGGGCATGGGCCAAGACAGTGCCCCATTATTCATAAGTATTCAATAGTATCGAATACTGTGCATTGTGATTTTTGCGCATCTACCACACATGCTACCAATCAGTGTAGAGTGTTGGATGCACTTGTTGACAGACTGGATCGAACATCATTCAGGGTGAATGAAACCCCTCAGGGACCAAGAAGAGGTCGAGGAGGTGGAGTTGGAGGAGACTTCAGAGGAGGAAGAAATGGGGGAAGAGGACCAAGTAGATACTACAACTATGATTAATAAGGTCGCATGGCTAGAGATTGTCTTGATCCAAGGCAGCCTTGGTGCTCTCACTGCAGAACCAATGGGCACGCAGCTGAAGATTGCCCAGAACTAATTGCAAAATGGGAAGATCAGGTACGTCAACGAGGAACTAACCTCATCAGTTCATAGATAGAGTTATTAGAGGAAAACTACCCAACATTAATATCGTTAATAGAGGAGGGGTAAATACTGGCGCAGATGCTGACAATTTGCCTCAAATCCAGAAAGAAGTGGCTAAGGAGGACATGTATGATCCTCTGAAACAAAAACTATTCTTTAAAAATTTCATAGAAGTATTTCAGAATGTCCCTGGCCCTGAGATGCAAGAAAAACCCCCTCAGCCTATCATTTACCCTAGGATCGCGCAAGTCCCTGCTTCACCCCCTACACCCAGAAACCCTCTAGTCCCAATGACACAACCTAAGAAACCACAAAATGTAGTTGACCTTTGGTTTCAACTATTTTATGATATTCTTGGGAATGACCATTGGACAGAGAAGTTGCGCAATGCACTGTACCTAGTTCTAGGGAATAAATAATCTCTAGAAACTAGGATAAGGACTAATCTTCCTGAGAATAATACTCAGAGAGTGCAGAAAAGGAAAGTACGGACTTGTTGATGGCCGAAATTGACCGTCCGTCAACTGGGAGAGTGGAACCGGTCTGGGGTTGTCCAAATAACCCAAGTCGTTTGGAATGAACCACCCTGACGGGTTTAGCGACTACGTTAGCCGATCTAAGTCCTAAGAAAACAAAAGAAAACTACTCTAAATTAACTAATCTAACTAAAACTAACTATTAAAACAAACTAATAAAAACAAAACTAAACTATTAATATATATATAATTTACTATCTAATACTATACAACTATAATTTTATAAAATCAAATGATCACTTACTAACAGAGTCAAATTTAATCACAAATGTACAATGTTTACAAATTACAGATTTGAATGAAAACCTAAAAAACTCATTTGTAATCTGTCCTAAGACAGCGAGACTATTGTTTTTTTTTTATTTTTACGATTTTATGAAAAGAAATAAACTAAAAAAAAAAAACTATCTAGACTAAATAACTAAAATACTAAATCTAACTACAAATCTAAACTACATATATATCTAACTAAACTACTTAAATTATATTAAGAAATTAACTATTAAATACTAAATAACAAACTGACTTGAAGTAACGTTTTGCAATTTGCCCTGTGTAAGATGGTCGATTCAGCTGTTTGGTGGGAGGAAACCCGCACCAGATTCTCCACGATCTTCTCGTAAACGGGAAGTTGCTGTGCTCTTTAGATATGATTACAGGACAAACAAAACATAGAAAATTACAGCAATCTTATGGTTTACAAATCTTCACAGTTAGATAAATCTGCATGTAAAGCTCTATACAAAATGATTCAATTAACAAAGAAGAGAAATATGTCATTTATTAACTGAAACAAAGTAATTGATGTACTTCAAAAATAGGAGAGATCAGATACAGATGACATATAAATCAAATCATATCAGCATACAATAAATTACGATAGCTAAAGTAGTCGATAATTAATTGCCCACTGATATGCAAAAAATTGAAACAAAAGTTTGATATATTGAAAGCGAAAGCTGTTACAAGACATCAACTTTCGTCTCAGTCTGAATCATAAATCCATAGTCTGGTTCTCCCACAGTGAGGATGATGCTCTTTATTACAAAAAATGACAAGTATTTAAAGACCTTACACAGGGTAAAATATCCCTGTGGAAGTTATCAAAACAGTTTACACAAATCTGGGAAAATATCCCAAGTCTAACTAAACTAACAACCTAAAATAAAAACTATATCACACAAATATCTCCTACACTGCCATAGCATGCCCAATTGGTTATTGCAATTCGAATGTACCTGAAAGAGGACAAAAATAGGCAAGTTAAAAGGATATTTTATTAATAAAATTGATAAAAATCTAATTTCTAAGACTAGCTACAGAATCCTGCGATTCTGTAGCTAGTCTAAATCAAACACAAAATCATTTTAAAATCTAATTCGAACTAAAGAATTAAATCCAAACTATCATACCAATATTTGATTGCTAAAAGCATCATTCAAATCGACACTTGCTAAATCGTATTCAACCAAATAATAACAGAGATGTATGCACTCTGTTTAATTCGTTATCACCAATTTGGGTATACAAAATCATATTGGATAAATCAACAGCAATAAAATCGTTTTCATAAACCAATTGAAATCGATACAGTTAAACAAATCATATGCAATCATTTATGATGCTTCATCTATTAACAGAACACATGATCGAATCCACACGAAATCAACAAGATCGTTTTCAGATTGATATAACTGTATTAACATAAACAAACGACCTAGGCTATTAGCAAATCAAATCAAAATTGGTATGTAAATTGTCACAAACAAAATCGTAATAGGATTAATCGGTTGATAGCAGGGTATGTGGGATTTGTCAAATGTTTGTTATTTCCAATTGGGGCAAACACAATCAATTGACATTCAACGAAATCATTACTTGAATTCATTTCAAAACGAACTATTAGCCGAATTTTCTCATCTGAATTCAACAGAGATAAAATCAAAACCAAAAGAGCAGCATCAAATCGATTTTCGATATGAATCCAATTCATAAAATCAATTGTGCTAACTCAAGATACGCAGCAACAAGAGTGAATCGAATAGTTTGAGTTTGACATAATCGTTATGAATCAACACAGTTCCATGATTTCGGCGAAGAGATCTTTTGCACAGGTCAGATATAATCCAAATCCAAACGAGAATGTTGACAAAACAGAGTCGTTTTTCCAATTTAATAGACTACATCGTATTTATCAAGCCAATTCAATCCTATGAAATCGTTTCAAAAATCAAATCACAAGAACTAAATCAGAGCCGTTGATATCCAATGACAACAAAATTATGTTAAATCAAAATGGAACCGTGTTCTAATTTTAGCGTAAAAACCTCCTGTTCAGGTTAGATACAAACAAAATCCAAGAAAAAGCAAAACCCATTGATTGCGTTAATTCAAACCAACAAAATTATTCAAAACGAATCAACACCAGTGAAAACCAATCAATTGCTAAACTGGGCACAACCAAATCATATAACCAAATCATAACTTCATTTAATTTTAGCAAAATGAAAGCAATGTACAGGATCCACAACATAACCGTTTTTTATAATCAAACTATGACAGAGTCATCTCAAACAATGGACAGAGCTAATTGAAAACCAAACTCAATTCATTATATTAATCCTAGCAATTCATAAAATGAAATTGATATTGAAATTCATACGTGGATAATCAGCAGACTACTTGGTCATGATAATTTGGAATTGACGAAGGTTGTCACCGAATCGACATTCCTAAAAATGATTGAACCAATGGTTTTCTGCTTCTTGTCATTAGCTTGAAGCTTGTCCATTTCTCTTGACAACACCGTGACTTCGTTCTCTAAAGATTTAATTTTTGACTGTAATAAGGGAACGTCGGTATAGTAGCGCTCTAGCCACACATTACATTGAACACATGTTGTCTGCTAGGGCTTCGAAATTGTAGGCAAGGGTTGGTTTAGATCACCGAGGGTTCCATTAGGTAGCTTGATCCCTGGGTAGCTAGGATTGTTCTTTAGGAAAGGGGGTAAATTAGAAACAAAGTCATAGGGTGGCTCGGAGCACAGACCACGGGAATAAGGGTACTCTCCAGCCAGGAAGCGCTCGATATCAGAGTCTGAGTCTTCACTGAGGACTATGGGTTTTTGATCAGCACTTGGATTAGGTTTATTCTGAGCAAGTCTCAATATCAATCGAGCATTGTTTTTCCCTTTTCTATCGACAGTAGGGTTACCCTTGAATTTATTGCTCACAGGATTTTTTAAGGCCTCAACCTTGTCTGTTATAATGTCGAGTAGGTCGATATCAAGGCAGACCAAGGGTTTGGGAGAGGGTAAAAGGGCATGGAAAGGCACGGGTGGCCCGACCTTAGTCTCGCTAACCACAAGCTTGTCGATTTGGACGGACTCTGAATCAGCAAAACCATTTCGAGAGAGAAAAGATTGCCAATTATCGTTGTGAAGGTTCAAATGGTGAACGACGATGAGTCTGATCAGGTCGTGGTGGAACAAGCTACTATCAGCCTTCTCTCGTTTAAACCTCTTTGACATCTTGTACAGACAATGCAAGTAGTAAAATGGCATGTTCAATGGATAACCCATGAAATTCATTAACAGTCGAAGGTGATAAAGAAAAACCAATCCATACCGACCCTCACAGGTCACAAATTGTTTAACCATTATCAAAAGGTCATGCCACCTAGGTTTAAGCATGGAAATAGGCATACCTTTGTCACAGGATGTGAATTTTCGTGATACGAATAGTAAAGGCCATGGCACCTCATCGACTTTAGAGTTTTTAAATCATCGTTGGCCCGTGGCTGCCAATCCTGTGGCAGAGCTTATGAACTCTTCATTCAGCTCAAGCTGAATGTCACCTACTTTAGCCTTACACCCATCAAAAGTAAGGGTGAATTGATGTGCAACAAACATATTGAAACCCTCAAACCTCTGTACAAACGTGAGCCAACCACTATCCTCTAAATCTTTCCGGGCGTTATCGAACAGTAGCAGGGCTTGATTACCATTTGGCTCAATTCGCACTACCGGTGCCATAGACAGGAGCACACGGTGAGAGATGTGAATGAGCCAGGGTTTGAGCGCAGCATACGCAAGGGCATAACACTCACAGGCTTACCCAAAACTAGTGTCGAGCTGAATATATATACCATATATGAATCAACATTTAATTTCCAACCCGGGAAGGTAGACTTAGAGGAACCAGCACAGGAAATGCAGGGTTGAAGAGGGGGTTTAAAGAATGTCAAACTAATACCTGGACTGCTAAAAGAAACTTGCTGGAAGAAGCTATTGTACTCTACTCTATTCTGCACTCTTTTGCACTACTCTGTACTACCCTGTACTACATAAAACTGCTCTGTAAAAAAATGGTCATATGCATGTAAAAGGTCTACTGCACACTGATGGCTGAAAACAATTAAGTTCTTGCTACTGATTACTCCACACAACTCAGCAACCTTCTATTTTATAATGCAATGAAACCCTCTACTGTAATCAAAGTAAACTTCTCTATCTCATGAGATATCTAGGCTAGTTCCTGAATGTTAAGCAGTCTGAACTAAAAAATGAAATCTATGGCTGAAAAAGATAACGTCTAAACTTGAATCTTGAAGTTCTAAACCCTCTGTTACAATCAAATGAAATGTTATTTCTGTTCTATTAAATCAATGAGAAAACTGGCAATGTAAATTGGAATCGAATCTTTACTGAAAGATGGTGTTCAAATCTGAATATGGAGTCTACTGTAAATGCAATGTATACAGCTCTGTTTCCATCGAAGGGGGCCCTACCTTCTCTGTCAACAGACCAGTCTCTAAATCAACACATACTGGAAAACGAACAGCAAACTTGCAATAACAGAAATCGAATTAATGGAACTCTTAACTATTTTATTGAAAATAAGAACAATACAAGTGCTTGGAGATTTCCATTCCTTTATCTAATCTATGCTCCGTCTATCTCCCCCCTCGAGCATAGCAGATCTGTATATAACGTTTCAGATCCCCCATAATGCATGGCTTTGCGCCCAAGTAGTTACAAAATGGTTTTAAGAGTACCACCGGGGAATGAGACACGTTTTTCATAATCAAACGATTCAAGATCGCCTTTACCCGTGTCATGAGATTACATCTATTTGACAAAATGGTTTTCTTCCCTGCACGAATCTATATATGTGAAGTGGCATGGAAAAATGCCAGCTATTGAGTGCTCGTTGAGAACCAATGATTCAAAGTCCAACACATAGGTTTCGATTCAGTAGCAAAAACAGTTTTCCCCCCTGCGTTATACATGCACGAATTTATGAAGCGGCATAAGAGAACATGGCGCCAAAAGCTCCTCCATGCCCTTTCTAAGTCTAGCTGCAGCAACACTGTAGTCCTCCTCAGCAAGGCCACCAATTGAAACACGAACATACCCTGGTCCTCCACTAGCACTACCAAGGATAACAATAACCCCATGTCTTTTTGAAAGTCATTTAACAACTTCAACATCATCAGAAGCACCACTTGGTAACTTTGCCCAGAGATAAATTTCTCCTTGTCCACCCTTTACAGCATTTGCACCAAGAGGTGACAGTGCATCCCAAATTATATC
>SNQJ01S0016525.1:108588-135984 GCA_010110895.2 Picea sitchensis
CACTGGGTGAACCACGTAAATCTGTGTCTCTCTTGTATTGTGTGTCTTTTGTGTTTTGTTTATGCATTTGTTTTATTTTATTGCTCCGCGGTCCTGTTTTTCTAACAATATGATGGTACCTCAGAACTTGACAGTTTTTTGGTCAGCATGGTTGAAAAGATAACGGAGGATCAAAGGATCTTAGTGTTGGATTTATCCCTCCAGGACACCCCTGCCAGATGGTGGACCAATAACAAAGCCTTTTTTGAGAATTGGGATGATGTGAAGCAAGCTATCTGATATAGATTTCAAGATAAGGAGCAACTCGAATCAGAAATGCAGATGGATATCCAAGTTGCACAACTGTTCAATGGACAGTTTGATCCTAAAGTACATATTGAACAATGTGTGAGACAGTGGCAAGTTGTAGAAATACCATCTCGCTTGTGGGTTCAAGTATTTACCCATTCACTAGGTTCAATTCTGAAGGCTTGGTACATGAATAAAGAAACCAAAAGACAGACCAATGACTGGAAAACGTTGGCAGATCAATTTTTCAAGGACTTATCATTTACAAGTGTTGGCCTTCGACCAAGTTTTGTAGAAACATTGGTGGTGTTTGACCATTTTTTGGGACTTCCCTAGTCAAAGATGGAGCACCCAAGCGAAGTAGAGATCGCGGGATATCGCCCTTTTGTTTGGGATTTTTGGGTATCAGGGTTTATGTAACGGGTATGGGATGTCGACCTATAGGTTCACCCATGTTTAGGACCCTTTTGTAATGTATAAATAAGTATCTATGAAATGTAAGAAGCGGCCAGTGTGCTAAGTGAAAAAGCTCGATCTATCTGATTGTAGTAGTCGATGGATTAGTTCTAATGTTATCTATGTGCAAGAAGATTTGTTAAGGCTTACAGAGCCAAGTGCAATTTTTTTGTAAGTGCTTTGTGCTTGGACCTAACTCGGGGAAGGAGGATCTGGCAAGGTGCGCGCAGATCTCTTGTCCTATGAAGATTTGGCTTTGTGGCTCTGTGCCTGTAAGAAGACTGAAGCAGACTAATAAAGAAGAAGAAGAGTTGGTGGACGTAGCCCCACACTGGGTTGAACCATGTATATCCTGTGTCGATGTGCTTTGTGCTATGGTGTTCATGTTGTTTATGTACTTATTTCCTTAATCTAGATGTATGATAGATCTAGTTGATTCTTAGTGATTTATGATGTGAATGAATGTTAGATCTACTATGATGTTATGTGTTGAATGGTTAGATGTGATGGATCTTGGTTGTTACTGCACTGATATGTAATTAGGGTTTCAAACTGTGATGTGAAAAAATAATGAATGTTAATTGCTAAGTGCTCTCTTAAGTATTGTGATCATAGATCTATGTCCCAACTAGGTTGTAGACACTTGAGTCCTACAAGCCCCCCTGCCTCTACCTCGGGTGAGACTTCATCTTCTTCGCAGATGTTGCTGGAAGGGTCAATAGTTAGGGTTTTTTTGGTGCATTGTTGAATCATTAAACGCTGGGTCTGCCCCTGTTCCAACAAATGGTTCTGTTGCCGAGACCTGAAACTGTGATTGTTGGGAACTGAAGAAAAGAGAAAGCTCTATGCGTAGATTTGTTGTTGTTGTGTGCAGTACTCTACTTGACTTATGAAGCTTTATGCTAAGAAGAGAAATCTGATCTGAAGAAAAGAGGTAATATCTTAAAGCTTTTTGCTCTGATAAAGGTAATATAAGTGGAAATTTTTTCTTCGAAAGTATGAATCTAGTTATGTTTGATAGATTTTGTGCTAGTCTGAAAACTAGGGCACGACTAGAAGAAAGAAGATTTGATCTAAATAAATTTGATAAAGTTGTGAAACATATGTTATTCCTATGACTAGAAAGAATTTTTGGATTGAAAAGTGGATGTAGGACCCTAGAAGGAATTTTTGCAGATTGCAGGTCCATTATTGCGATCCCAGTGCCCAGTACAAGAAAGGTTAGGGATCGTTTAAGAGAAAGAGAGGATTGACACTTTGTTATAGTTGCACAAGACCGGGACATCTTGCTAAGGAATGCTCTAGTATTGGTCCTATTTGTCTTTGTTGTAAATTTGTTGGTCATGAAGTTTTGGATTTCCCTAGAATGATTGCTAAAGTTGAAAATATGAACATGAGACAAGAAAACCATGAAGAAGGTCAAGAAACTCGGGATATAATAGAAAACTAGAGAGAATTAGAATCTATGTTATTACAGCTGAAAAAAACATTGAATGATCATAGAGACATCAATTTACCAGAGATCTTAAAAGAAAAGAAGTGCATAGAAACAAGAATAGGAGACTTCAACATAGACTGTGTATTAGATGAGGAAACACATATGAATATTATGCCAGAAAGTACTTGGGAAATTTTGGGGAAGCCTGCTATGATTCCTTCATTGGGAAGGATAGGATTGTTTAAAGGAAATATGACAACCCTATGTGTAATACTTACTCATGTACCTACGATAGCCCATGGAACATCGACTGAAGAAGAATTTGAGGTCATTAAGTTTGTTGAGAACGACGCTCATTTTGCACTTTTGTTAGGAAGGACATGGATTGAGAAAGATCAGACCTGAAGGAGAGACGAAGAGGAAGCCACAGAACAGAAAACACAAGAATTAAGGGACTTCATAGCCAAGAAAATAGAGTGACTAATAGAAGAACAAGAGCACAAGTCAAAGAAACTGAGGGTCAAATACCTACCTGTCAAAGTTTAAAGAACACAAGAAGGCTTAAAGAACCTATCCATGCAGGAGAGAAGAGCACCTATCCCAGAAGTAGTAAAAGAAGAAGTATTACCCTCAAACCTTGTGAAAGAACATCAACAATGCGAAGTTACTATGGTAAGAAAAGATAAGAACAAGAATGGAAAGAGAAATCCAGAGACTCAGTTCACAGGAAAGAAGGCAAGAAAGCTCAATAATAAGAAGGAAAAGTTATAAAAATTGAAGGAGGTTCCAGAGAGGACTTCGTAGAAGGAATGCTTGCAGAACTTGAACCTCGGCGGAATAGCAAAATAGCACAGACTGGTACTTCACCACAGTGAAGAAATATGACTATTGGAGGCGTCCCAACCATTACAACGACGCTCTGGAACGGCTAGAAATGCAGTTGTTACCGGAAAGATCACCATTGGACTGTTGAGACTATGCCATAACGGATGGAAACGTATTGATTGAGGCATTCTGATCCATTGGAGGAATCCATTGCGATATTGTTTATTTAATCCATCGAATACTTCACCAGGGACACTTTTGCAAATTGTGATTACTGAGCTAACAAAGAATTGATTGCTATCGTGTTGTGCTTTTGAGACCTCTCCACCCATTTTTCTTACCTTGAGTGTTTAGTTTCCTACCCGAGTTATTTGATCATGAGCGTGCGTGTTAGGTGACCTTAACACAGTAGAGAAATTTATAGAAGAAATCCCGATCAACCTAATGGCTGAGAGAGTCACGCCTGCAGGAGTACAATCCTCATCGACGGTCATATTGCAAGCCTTCCCCTCGAATACGCGTCGATCTAGCCGAACAATGACCAAGAAAAGAAGCAAGCATCGCGACAACTTGACAAACGTGAAGCTAATCCCGTCGGTATTGTCTGACTACATCCCACCTCTAGCTAGTGAGATTAGTTGTGACAACATCCTGCATGACTTTGAGTACATGCTCATCTCTGCGTACCTCCTGAAGGGGATACACGCAGCCATATTGCAACTAGGAATGATCCCTGATCTTAATATCAACGACTTTAACTTGGGAGATAGGAAGAATTATACGTTGCTCACACCACATCGCTACCTAACCAGAATGACTAGGAAGAATCCAAATATTGCCCCCTAACCATGGATCAAGGAGATCGCGAGGTCCACCATCTTAAATGTCATGAAGATACCCCACTTCGACAGACATCAGGAGGTTAACGTGTGAGTTAAAATTCTCCTGTCGTGCTACCATGGAGGTTATCTCTGGTTAGATAGGCGCATGACTGTGGATTCGGTGTTGATCCACATGATCATTGGATTGAGCGTGTAGGGACCGGACCCTCAGTAATTCTATCTAGGGAATGTTGCAGATTGCTCTCTAGCGCAGCGTATAAAAGAAACCTATAATGATGTGGAAAAGGGGAAGAGAGGCTACAAGGTAGCCTCCGTCCAATATGGTGCAGTGTGCCTATATTTTCAGTTGATCGTGAGCAAGCTCATCAGAAATAACAGACCAACGCAAGTTACAAGGTTCGTCATCAACCTTGCAGGGAAGTGTGTCGAGGGCATGCAAATGAACTGGGCAAGCTACCTCGTCAACGAGTTGGAGAAGGATTGTCGCGAAGTGCAGGACCAAGGCTATGAGTTTCATTTTAGTTGGTTATTGATTCTCATAGCCTTTATCACTTGGGAGATTTTGGAGGGAGTGACATTCCCAGAATTCGAGCCATGAGAACCTTTGGCCGCGAGGTTCACTACCTTGTGGTATACAAGTGACATGGAGAAGGAGTGGCAGTCCAATGTGGTGTTTCACACTTACTATATACAGATCATGTGAGCCATTGAGTCATTCCCCGAAATGACTCTGAACACCTTTCATACTTACAAACCACTAGCAAAGTTTTGTACAGACCGCCACTTCATTTACATCACCGCGTGCAGGGATGAAAGAAAGGAGCAACTCTAGTCGTAATATAAACTGACTGATGAAGACATGGAGGAGATAACCAAGGAATGGCCAGCTGAATTCCTTGTACCATTCGAGCAGATAGAGCTCTCCGACCCCGTCATCATCGAAATCCCTTTGGTCACCCGGACGGAGTGGGATGGACCAAGCAGCGCTTAGAAGAAGAAGAAAAAGGAAGAAGTAAAGGAGATAAACAATGCATCGAAGGAAAATGCACTTAACTCACCTAAAGGTGGAGGAGACAACAAAGTAAACAAAGAGGAGGAAGGGGAAGAAGACAAGCAGGAAAAGGGTGAAGTAACACCGTCGAAAGATCCCCTTACATAGACCGAGACATCAAAGAAAAAGAAGGTTTCTTCGAAGAAACCCTCAATGCGGAAGAATTCACGATCCAATAAGTGTAATGTACCTCAAATTTGTCATAAAAAAAAAAATCCTCAAGAACATTAATCTCAAATTAAATTGATAGACTCGTAGTTAGGGAAAGATGACAATTTATTTCTGTTGTTAAACTATGATAAATTTCTTATATTATGATTATCCATGCTGACATTTCTATCCAGTCCAACACAAAAGGAACAGAGTTCTTAATAAATAACATTTTGTCACTCTAACATTCTCATCAGTCCTAAAATTATCCACTCATTCATATATAGACTTATATATTATAATGAACTTAGACTATGGAAAACTTAGCATTTACAATCCCAAATTCTTCCCCAAGAAAAATACCTCTCATACTTATGCGCAAGGGAAATCTCATTATTCTTTCGAAAAACAAGTCTTGTAAACGATGCACAACACAAGGGGGTCAGGATACACACCTTAGTAGCAATTTGTAGGCTTAACATAAAATATTGGCATTGTTCTTTATGGTCAAAGTTCCCGAACGAAGGCCCCCAGGGGGGCAGCTCAATTGGCAAGTGCCGTGAAAATGAAGTTCCATGAGGTTTTGAGTTCAACTCCCCCCAACTTACAATGTGTGCCACGTAAGGGGCCTCGTGGGCACACTTGGAGGTTATAGTGGTAGCAGTTGGATAACACGGCCACGTGTAGCGCGAGCACGTGCCCAACTAGTTGTTGATTCCTCCAGATATAAAAATAAAAAATCAAAAATAAAAAATCAAAAATAAAAGTTCCCAAATGAAGTCCCATCTAGTTAACGGTTGGTTAAAGATATTCCAGTCACCATTTACATAAAGGCTTTGTAACGATAAGACTCCATCCGAACAAATTCGTTTAACCCTAACTAAACTACCCGATATCTCAATTGAACGATGGATTTCTTCGAACAAGATACTAACTAGACTCACCACAGTTATAGTTTACAGTTTCTAGTTGGTCGTGTCACGAAGGACCCTCTTTACTTCTTATGCCTTTAATGTGAGGGTAATGTTCTCGACAGGCGTGAAATTTAAAACTCTGATCTGGCCATTAATGAAATCCTGTGTGAGTGCGAAAAACGAGGGTTTTACTTGACCCCTTGACCAATAGGCTCACGCCAACTATTGCCCCATCACATGGCCAGAACCTTCCATCGTACTAGCAACCTTTACTTTTCATGGTAAGGACTCTCTTAGGTTTAGATGGCATTCATTCAACATTCGCGCAGTTTTCCAAAACACTTCTGCATTTTCCTTCGCAAGGGAAGATTGAATGCTCAGAGGCTTCACCAGGTGGAAACCAGGCATCCCTACCCGTCCGCTCTGGTAAGTTTGCGACCCTCCTGTAACTTTACAAGTTGAAAGAGTACTCGGTTTTAATTACAGTGGAAGAACTATTATACTAGAGCTCTGGTTATGATTTTATTTTGACAATTAGTTTATGTGGTTAGATATTTATCTTATAACCCTGATTACACATGTTACTGGGAATTTCCTTCAATGATAAAATGATTTCAAACCCTTTTCGGGACCTTTTAGGTACCCCCTCCTTTACTTCAGTACCTACATTTTGGAACAGTCAATTTAGCGGGCTACGGGGTTGTGCTTATCTAATGGTTTCGCAGTATCCCTCTATTCATATTATGGATTTACCTTCTCTAATGCTACTTCTATATAGTTTTTGAATCCTTGTAAGTCCTCACGGAAGTATTAATCTCCGAATAAACCTTGTTAGGTTAGAAACCTTGTTGAGGAACATGTCTTCGAGTGTTTTACTTCGGTGAACCCTAACAAGCCACCTGCTAGCTTGCAACGTTCAAAAGGGTTGTCTATAACTTTCGTTCATCAAGTAATGTAGAGGAGTTACCCTATGTCCCAAACGATTTGTAAAGGAAATATACTTTGTAACAAGCAATATACGAATCTAAGAAAACTTCTCGTTATATATTGTTATTATCGTTTTGATGGTGGAAACCACTATTCGAGAAGGTATTCGACATAAGTATTATTCTGAGTGAAGTGTGTGTAAGGTGATGAAATACATTTCAGTGATATGTTAATTCAGTACTGCAGTTTCTGGCACTTATATTTTTTGGCAAAATGTCTGACTACTATCCTAATTTGGTTCTTGTATTTGGTCTGGAGTATATAATGTGTCTCATTTTATATTTCTTGATTATTTAAACCTTAGCAGTCTTTCTTTGATTTTATATTAGGCAAGTAAGCTTTAAGAACTATGCACAATGAGACGTAATGATGGGACCTCTGATTTTTGCGAGGTACCCATCAGATCGACATTGGCCTCCTCCTCCCATTAAGTTCGAGGGTGACTTCTTCAGTTATGTCACGAGAGACGGCATGTGCTAAGGCCCAAGTTAAGTACAATCTTGATTATTCTATAATTGTTTTGTTATAGACACTTTACCTCGGTGATTCAATTTTGTTTACTTTGTATAAGCAACTTTATTATCCAATTATAAATACTAATGAAATTTACTTGTTTCCTTGCAAGTTTGAAGCCTCTGAACCCTTAGATTTTGGACATACTTTTGTGGAAAAGGTACTCGAGTTCCTTTTAAACTCCTCAAGACTTATCGTCCCAGATGCTAATATCAAATCTTCTTGGTCTAAATATCGTAATGTATACAGTTCAAAGCTCAGTTCCTATTTAGCAAAAGTATCAATTGTTGTAACAGTATTCAATATGGAAGATTATAACGCAGTGGTTGCGTAGTTCAGGCATACCCTAATTCTAGGTTCTCGATTTGAGTTGTATTTAAATGTTAAGATACAAGTCTCTTCTCTTTATATATCGTATAATGAAAGCAAGAAAATACAGAACGAGTAAATTTTTTACTTTGTCGATATGCTAGTTATTTAATCCTATTAGATTATTTATGGAAAACAAAGAGCATATTAACCCTATGCTTTAAGAAAGTATATTCCTTACTTTTAGTTACTCCTACATTATTGTAAATTTCTTCAAACAACTTCATTGTGGCCAAGTATAGTCTGTTGTTTCTTTTATTACATTGATGCCTAGTTTATACAGTAGTTGTCACGATCCTTCGTTCACTAACAACAATATAAAATTCAAACCTAACGAAACATGCATCCAAAATCTATGTTTCAGTTCTAACTAAAAACGAGCTTTCTCTCTTCTAGTATTTTGTTCCAGAATTTTGTTTATGTTGAAAGGTTCATTTGGTTTAATAATTCCAGAACTTGAAATATAACCAGTTAGGCTTAATCGGCTCCATTACATACTTAATATCTATTGACATATATATACTGTAGCTTAATCGGCCTCCATTACATATTTTAATATCCATTATTATATATATACCGTAGACTTCTAGAAGCTAGAATTCAGCAAGCCCAGTTCCTCTCCTCTCTCTCTATATATATATATATATATATATATATATATATATATATATATATATATATATATATATATATACATATATACATATACAATAGTTTCCACTCTATAATATATATATATATATATATATATATATATATATATATATATATATATATATATATATATATATATATATATACGCTTATTACATACAGTTTTGTATTCAAATATGGTAGAGTAATCATCCAAAAATTCATGAGATGTTCTACATGAATGTAAATACATAATGTAGTATGTACTATTTGTAAATCTCAGATTCATTCTAGAATAGTGGACACTGCACGGTTATTCAAATGTGAACAACATAAACAGATGAAAAAGATACGGCCAACTAGTAGTAATTTCTAACATAACAAAAGGTATAAATTCATTAACATAGCATTTTCTTGGAGTATATATATATATATATATATATATATATATATACGCTATTACACTTGTATTCAAATATGGTAGAGTAATCATCCAAAAAAAATTCATTTAGATGTTCCCTTGCAGAATGAAATACGTGAATAATGTAGTATGTACTATATTGAAATCCTTTATTCATCTCTAGAATAGTGGACACGTGACGATTACTCAAATGTGAATAAATATGCATGAAAAAAAAGATAGACACGAATCAGTACTCTATAAATATAATAAAAAGGTAGAAATTCATTAACATAGTACTTTTCTTGGTATATCTCCCCTAATTTGAATTCCCATTCCATCCGCTACTTAACAATATTTTACTCCAAAACTACGTGACCCTATGGGAGAGCCCATCCTACTTCTTCATTTCAGATTCTCTAGAATTTGTGAATAATAAATACTCTTTCAATCATATTTAAGTCAGGATGGAAACGACGTACTCAATAATTTATACTGGAATTTTAACAAAGAAGATAAATGAACAATCCTGAATAATTTTCCGAATAAACAAATGGAACAACTAATGCCTCTAACCTTTAGAACAGGCGCCTAAATCACTTGTCCTGCCCTAATTTCTAGCCCCATTCATGAATTACATGAGGGCTAATCTCCAAAAATCCTTTCCTCAAGAAATGTCTTTCGTATCTGGGTGATCTCCTCCTTGCCCTAGTTACTCAAATAAGTATGTTCATAACAAAGAAGAGATGTATTCTCCTTTTCCCTTATACTTAGGGCAGTTGTGTCGTGCCTCCTCGCATATGCCATATATCCAAAGTTGTTTTTTCCTAGGTCTTTTTCCTCCCTTGGAATTTTCACAACTTTCCAAATACCTAATTTTTAGGGGATACTTTAACACAAATTTTGATTTTCCACTGTAAATAACTGAAATTTTGGAGGTGTAGTTCCAACATGTTCCCACCTCATGGAGTCATAGTCACCGATTTCAACATGGTTGCTCCATTTGTCCTCCAACAATAATTATAAAGTCATATTTTTCATACAAGTGTCATAGTCATAGTTAGTTGGGTCAACCGACTCCTCTTCCTAATGTACCATAATTCATTAATTTCATAATTATTCACTCGAATTTGAATTCTGGCAATGGCAAAAAATTCCACCTGGACCCCATAAAATGGAAAAAAATAATTTCCTAAGAAATTCCTCCAACCAGGTCAATTTCATTTTTGGGAATCTACATCCTTTTCTCTCTCTCAATAAACATTGTCCTCAGTGTTTAGTCCTTTCTTGGAACATGATTGGATGAGATTTCCGCAACTATCCCTCCAACTCCCAAGTGGCCTCCTCCAAGCTAAAGTGATTCCATTTCACCTTTAATGAGTAAATTGCTCTCAAGTGTTATTTCTCCAAATTAGAATGCATATGAAAGCCCCGCTTTGAACTCATTTGCCTTCGGGTTCCACCTGCATCAAGTTCCAACTGATCATATGAGTAGGGTCATGAACATAATTTTAACAAAGAAACATGAAATACATTATGAATTTTGGGATTGGCCTTGGAGTGCTGATATGTTACTGGTCCAATTCGAGCTAGTATATCAAAGGTCCCACAAAACCTGGGTACCAACGTGGGTACAGCCTCCCTATCTTTAGTGAACTTTTCCTGGAGCTTTGACTTTTTATGAACATGATTTCCCACCTGAAACTCCAAGTGTCTTCTTTTCCTCGGGCCTCTGTGACAACTCTATGGCCCATCCTCGCGTTTCTTTTAGTTATGTTGTACCTTTCTTATTGCTTTCTCCATTCCTAGATCATTTCCTGGTCCAACCATGAGTCCACAACTCAGTTATCCTAACTAATTGGATCTCAGACACTGGGTCAGACAAAGATGTTGGCCCCTCACTGCCTTTGGAGGAATACTGGTCATAGCTGACTATCTACTCTGGACTACCCATCTGTAAGGACGGGAGGTATAGGCAGTTTTAGATCACATGCCAGTGATCCGCCACCTTTTGGATTTTGGGAAAATATTGATAACAGAAAGGGATAAGCAATTTTGAGGCCCTCCTTCTATGCATAAATAGAGTCTAGGGCCATGCAAGAAAGGAGGCCCATCTAGCTGATGGCTTAGGCATAAGCTGGATCTATATGTGACCTAAGTCCATGACTATAAGAGATGAAAGCGTGCATATAAATAAGTGCTGAGTGCTCCGAGAGAAGGCTTAGTAGTTTTGATCTACCCCAGGAAAAGAGTGATCTTACAGCCGCATAAATCTCTTGTCCCATGTGTGGATCTTGGAGGCTTCTAGTAAGGAATCGCTGACTAAGATAATATAAAGAAGACGGTTAGGGATGTATCCTCGTGGTGGGGCTAAATCCACTTTTAACTCTCCATGTATTGTGTTGATGTGTTTGTTTCTCTCTTCTAAGTGCTCTAATATGTTTAGATATATCTATTGATGCTTAGTTCTTATGAGATATGAATGCATGCTAGATATGATATATATAAGATGCTTAGTGCTTTATTTTTTGAATCTAATCTATGTTTTGTGGATAATTACTGAATCATATTTAGTATTAGTATTCACTGCGATGCTTTGTTCTTTATGTGAAGTGTATTAATGAATGTATGTTAGGAAATAACTGATGCTAAGGGCGTATTGTAAGCAAGATAATCATATATCTATGTCCCAAATGTCATATACCTCTGAGTCCTACAACCACCCCGCTTCTACCTCGGGTGAGACTTCTATCTTCCTTCACAAAGGTTGTCGAAGGGTCAGATTAGGGCTTTGTTGGCACTCTTGAGCTGGAACCCTTGCCTCACTGCGGCATCAAATGGTCTCATTTGTCGGACCTCGGAATCAGATTATTGGTAATAAAGAAGAAGAAGCTTTGTGTAAAATAAGCTCTATGATCCGCTTCTAGTGCGTTGTTTCCGGTTTTGACCTGTGAAGCTTTATGTCAAGAAAGAAGGGTTAGATCCGAATAAAAGAGGTAAGATATTGAAAGAAAGAGGCCATATCCAGAAGAAAAGGTAAGATCTATAAAAGATTTGTGTTTGATTAAAGGTAAGAATAGTTAAAAAGTCTTAGATCCGAATCTTTGTGCTTGTAGAAGTAAGATAAGTGAAATTTTTATTTCTAAAGCATGGATCTAGGTGCATGTTTGATAGATTCTATCCTAGCTTCAAAACTAGGGCATTAATAGATGAAATAAAGTTTGGATATGAATAGATCTGATCAAGATAGTGATAGATATGTTATACTCATGCATAGAAAGCACTTTTGGACTAACCAATGGATGAAAAATCCTAGAAAGAAATTTTGCAAAGTTAACTGCTATGATCCTAGCACACAAAGAGACATGAAAAGTTAGGATAATTGAAGAGGAAAGAGAGGGATTAACTCTGTTACAATTCGAAAAGGCCCAGAGCATCTTGCTAAGGAATTCCCCTAGGCTTAAGACCTGCAAATTTGTCTCTTTGCTGGGTAAGGCTATGACCATTAGCATTGGATTGCCCTAGAATGATTACTAGGGCTTGAAAAAAGATGAATATAGAGCAAGTAGGAGATCAAGAGACCAAGATTATAGAAGAAACCTAGAAAGAATCGTGTAAAAGATATTGCTACAGATGAGAGATAATTTGAATGACTACCGACATGTTATTAGGCTACTTCAGAGGATCTCTAAGAAGAAAGAATTAGATCAAGGAGAATAGGAGACTTTGACATTTACTATGTTTTGGATGAAGAAACACCGATGAAAATTATGACATAAAGTACTTGGGAATTTTTTGGAAAGCTTACTATAGTATCTTCATTGGGATGAATAGGTTTATTTAGAGGAAAACTGGTAACCCTATTTGGAAAGATCACTCAGATATCTATGAAATCTCATGGAGCTTTGATAAAAGAATATTTTGAGATCACAGCCTGCGGAAGACACAAGCATTTGCGTTACTTGGTAAACCTTTGGATTGAGAAGATCAAGCCCCAAAAATGAAGCGTAAGTAAAGGACCTGGAACAATAGATACAAGAGTTAAGAGACTTCATTACTAGGGCCGATCGATTGATTGAAGAATGGGAGAACAGATCAAGGGTTCTTGACCAAAGAAACTTGGATGACGAAGTTCGCTAGAAGAACCACAGAGGACCTAAAAATATGTTGGACAAGTAATAATTGTGGATCTAAAGAAAGAATCTCAAGACTGGCTACTTTTGCCAAGAGAAGAAAAGAATTAGAATGCAAAAAGTATGACCGAGATGAAGCTCACCGAAGAAGGATAGAAAACTCCATGAAGAAGAAAGCCGGTTGGAGAAATTACGTAACGCTCCAAAAGAAACTCAGAGAAGGAAAACATGCGTAATTTGAGCTTCCGCCAGATAGTAGAACAGTGGACATATGGTGCACTTTTCCACGTCAAGTAATATAGTCAAGTAGAAGATGACATACTGCTCGGCTGATGGCTCTTGGAAATGCTCAAAAGAAAGCAGGACTTCATTACTTGGACTTCAAGAATACTCCATACCCAATGATCAAGAGTTAATGGACTCCTTCATCCATTGCAAGGCCCGCTACACCTTTACTTAATCTCAGCAAGGAAAGACTAAGGATATGATCATTAGGGGTCATTTCATCCGATCATTTACAGTATACATGGAGATACTAGAGGATGTCAGTTTTTCAAACCCTACCATTTGGAAACTATTTGGATGTAGTTCAATACATTATACAATGATATATGAACAAGTAACAAGTACCAACCCTCTTTCCTAGATACTACATCAAGTTGAAGACTGAAATACAAGCCACACCTCGCATCACTCCGAAAACACTCCACAGATTCGCACTTAATTAGTGCCCCAAATGGACTCTCAGCCACTTCAGCAGCACCTCGACCATCGTGTCAAGGAGCACTAGGAATAGTTGTATTCCTATTATAAATTGATAGAAGAAGACCTTGAAGAGATTACTAAGGAATGGTCGGCAAACCTCCTTTTTACAGTAGACCCCGCATAAATGTTTGACATTGACGGCCCCAGAACTGTGCAAGATACACCTAGGATTAGTAAGACAAAGAAAGAAAAGACTAAGAAGAATACTAAAGAATTCTAGGATGTTGAAAACCTATCTATAAGGATGGCTTAAATTACACTAGATGAAGAAGGTAATGACGAAGACCTATAAGAAGTTGAACAACAACTAGAAGATGAAGTCAAATTTCTAAAGAAAAAGAAAAGGGTCACCTTCGAAATATTCCTCTAATAATAAATCAAAAGTGATCATGACCAAGATGAAGACCACGCTTAACCCCGATGACTTCAACGTTCTCCTTGAAAATGGAATGCAGCCATAGGGAAGAAATTAAAGAAAAGAAGGAGGCCAAGAAACCAATGATGTATGAAAGAATCAAAGCCAAGCTCCAAGGAGTACAACGAACCCTCCAAATTTTAAATCCGCCAGCAGCTTCCACTGCACTACGTAAGGAACACCATAGGAGACGAGTCACTTCAACTCTCACAGGATTGTCTAATCTAGTCAAGCACGCCTCTCTCGAAAGCAGAAGAGGTAAATAAATGTGCCTCCCAATTCTAAAGCATGCACACAAGGAAATCATAGAGAAGCTTTGATTACAGCGAAAGAGAAGGATGCTACTTCATCAAATTTTAGTTGAAGAAGACAGAGTGAAAATCTAGAAAGTAAAGGAGCAGTTGCTTGCGGGCGTATCAGATCGGCATGTAGCTAATGCGAGCATTTCTATGACTCGGATGAAGAGAAGGTAGAAGAACCTCCATAGAATGCCAAGTAATGAAGCTCTTATCGGGTTAATCAACAACTTCAACAAAGAGTAGTAGAACTAGATCTCCAAGCTATACCGATTACTCCACAAGAAGAATGTGACCAACGAGAAGTGAATGCCCGAAATACAATAGAAAGGATTAAGGCAATCACTAAAGAATGTAATAAATTAAGTAGCAGAAGCAGATACATGATAACCCATCCGACAACCCCGAATTTCTTAAATTGAGTCACAAACCTGAGGTGAAGCACTGCCGAGAAGCCATAAAAGGCACCAAGGCCCTACCAACCATAGAGAAAATGAAAAAGTACCACGAATAGTGCGTCTTGCAGCAGCAGATTCATATGATCCGGAGCAAGGTCATGGAAGTAACTAAGAAACTCCAACCTTTACGCAGGATAGGGCATGTCAATCCATTCTTAGAGACTGAGATTGGCGGATAGACCTAACATTGCCGAACACACAGAGGAAGGCTTAGAATGATCAAACAAGAATACACCTATCTCGTGGAGCTTGTTTGAGCAAGAAGATAAAGCAATGTAATGGCTAAATCTTGAGCTTGCTCAAGGCCCCAAGAGTTACTCCAGAAGGGTGATCTGTGATGAGTCATGTGAGTGCTGGGCACTGTTGGCCCCCACTCCTTTGAGGAATACTTGGTCATATTTGATCTGCCGGTACTCTGATCACCACGAGTGCATAGCCAAGAAGAGATCACAGATATCGCCTACTTCAGGAACCTTTGGGTTTTTGGGAAATATTGTATCGAGAAGGGATGCTCACTGTTTACTCCTTTTATGCATAAATAGAGGTCCGGCATTGTAAGAAAGGAGGCCCCGCCTAGTCGGAGGTCTAGTGCATAAGTTGGATCTATGTGGGACAAGTCTATGGATTGTAAGAGCCTGCGTATGATGTGGCCAAGGCCGAAAGTGCCAAAGTGTGAGAAGGCTTAGTGCTTGATCTACCTGGGAAAGAGGATCTATGTCGCGATATCTCTTCTTTTCCTGGCGCGGGTAGGATCTGAGACTTGTGTTGTAACTACTTGACCAAGGTAATATAAATAAGACTTTGTGGATGTAGCCCTGTGGTGGGGGTGAACGTACGGTAACTCTGCAGTAATTGTGATGATGTGTTTGTCTCTCTTGCTAAGTACTGGATATGTTTAGATATATCTATTGATGCTTTGTGCTTATGAGATATGAATGCATGATAGATACGATACATAATATGCTAAGTGCTTAATCTATTATATAACTTGTTTATCATTGTTAAGTGCTAGATTTGAGTAATTATTATGGTGCTCAGGTTTTCTCAAGGCTTAATGAATGGCGTTCGGAAATAAATGAGGATATGTGTTTGTGGGCAAGATAATCACAGACTGGTAGTCCCAGCCTAAGGTTGCACTGAGTCTCTTCAACCAACCCTGTCTCTACCTCGGGTGACTTCATCTTCTTCTTGTGTTGCCGAAGCAATGGTAGTTAGGATTTCTTGGTGCTTCTGAGCGCTGAACCATGGTCTGACCTCATGTGCCAACACAAGACTTCTAAGGGCCCATTTTAGCCAAAGCTCTGGTACCCCATTGTTGTACATGTAACTATACCAAGTGTAATCTCTCCCACTTCTCTTGGTTTTGTTCTACGCATATGGCATCTTCATTTATATAGTTTCTTCATTCATTCATCTGCTTTTGTGGATGATAAATCATGTTGGAATCTGCTAGTATTTAGCCTTACAAACAATTCCTTCCAAAAGTAGATGTGAATTTTGATGTACTAATATCCTAAATCACTATTTTAGGAATACCATGCTGTCTAAAAATTATTTCATGAATATTTCAGCAATATTAATAGATTTGGGTGTAGAATTTATAGGAATAAAGTGTGCGGACTTACTGAGTTTATAGATTACAACCATAATAGGAATCATTATGTTTCCGAGTTCTAGGAAAACCTCAGACAAAGTCCAGAGAGACATAGTCTCCTATTTCCATCTCCCCGCATTGTGGCACGCAGCAGCTAACTCCGGATGTTGGTGTTCAAATTTTACTGGCCGATAAATTCCTTCGGAGACGGTTTAAGTATTTTGTTTCTCCTCTATATTAGCCAACAAAATAACTTTCTCTTAGTGTTGTTACTGCTTTTCCGGCATCCTGGATGTTCTTAATATGGTTTCTTATGCACTCATCCAAGACTATTAACTTTAATTATGTCGAATCTAGTATGTATATCATGTTTTTAAACCATAGTAAACCATCCTTGTCCAAACTTAGGTCTTGTTTTCATCCTAACTTTCTCAGAAAGGGTTTTGTAATTCCGCTAACGGTGGTTAGTGTAATTTTCTGCTGTTATTACCTGTACCTTTATCCTCTTCAATATTGTTTTCTTCCCTCGCTAATGCTTCTATTTAAAATATCCATGAACTTCTGATGCTCAAAGCATCAGCCACCTTATTTCCTTAATTCTTTGATATAATCTTATTTCCAAAGTCAAATTCACCAAGAAGCAATAGCCATATTGCTTTCCTTGCTTTAAGGTCTGGTTGACTAAACGAAAATTTCACACCGCTATTGTCACTCAATAACAAAAAACTTTTGCCCATTATGTAGTAAGGTCGCTTACATTTTTAAGGCATGTAATATGTACCAACTCTAAGTCATGAGGACATAGTTTCGTCTCATGTTCCTTAGTTTTTGGGACTCATATCAAATTATGTCCTTTCCTTTAATGCTAGGACACCACCTAGTCCTTCTTTTACTTGTGTCTAATAATGCATAAATGAAGCATTTTTCCTCGGGATCCGGCTACCTTTTAAAATGGGTGGCTGTTAATAACTCCCTTTAATTTATTGAAACTGGTTCTTTGAAATTTCTATGACTAGTTAAACTTGGATCCCTTCTTTTGTAGTTATGTGATAGGGTAAGCAATTTTGAAAAAATCCCTCTATAACCACAGAGAATATCCGGTGATTCCATGAATGACCGGATATCCGCTATATCCTTAGGTAATCGCTATCTCCATGATGTATCGACCGCAATGCCTTCTATGCATATTATATGTCCTAGGTAATCAGATTTTCTTTTTGATAAAAATCAATTTTATCGAATTTAGCATATAGCTCTAGGCTTCCTTAAAGTCTATAGGAACTATTCTTAAGTAAGTTCTTCTTCTGTTTTAGAATATACTAGAATATTGTCAATGAATACCAAAAAAAAATTTGTCCAACACGATCGAAAATACTATTCATTAAACACATGAACGTGGTTGGCGTGTTAGTGATTCCAAAAGGTATAAATCCACAAAATCAGAATTCTACATCTCATTCAAGGAAAATTTGTTTTACTTATGTATTCATCTTTTATCCTAACTTGATAACTGGGAGATTGCAATCCAATTTCAAAAAATCCTTTTCCCCACCTACTTGATCGAATAGATCATTTATCCTAGGTAAGTGGTACTTGTTATGCTAGTCATATTATTTAATTATATGTAATCGAAGCATAATCTCATCGCCTTCATCTCTTTTATTTTTCACAAAGAGGACTGCTACTCCCCAAGGGGGAAATACTCGGTCTCTGATATATTCCTTTATCCAAAGACTTTGTAATTGAATTTTAGTTTCGTTAATTTTGATAAACTCATTCACATATGCCCAGATAGTTGAACCGGTAGTAGGTGGTTGATAGATAAGTCTATCTCTCTTCTTGGGGCAATTTTAGGTATTTCATCAACAAACACGTCTCTGAAATCATGAAGCACAACAAAATATTCCAAGTTGGTTTTATTTTTTCTAATAGGTTTTTTACTTTGATGGCATAAACTTGACAACCTTTTCTCATGCATTTCTTGAATTGCAATGTTGAAATTTGTCTAATTGAGACTAGTTATTGTATACCTTGGACTGTCCTAACCATGTCATTTCCATCTTTATACTTAAGTGATTTTCATAAAAATCTAGCACTACTTTATGATTTTATAACCAATCCATTCCAATAATTACAACGTAAGACCCTAACGGTAGAATACTCAGATTTATCTTTTTGTTTTGACCACCTAAACTCAACTTATAATTAGAAATAAAATAACCACTTTCCTTTCAGTTCTGTTAGTCAGACTTAAACAATGATTTTGCATGTCTCATTTCTTAAGTTTATTTGACTCTTCTATACTGAGTGATATAACTTAATGTAGCTCCAGGATCAACTAAAACATAAATTTGAGTGTTATTGATTTTACTTTCACTCTACTCACGAGGATTGGTGGTCACTTTTGTTGCCATCCACGGGCCGCATTTATCCGATGTAAAGATTATGCCTTGTATCTCCCACCATCGCAGGTCTCCCAGCAAATTGTGAATGTCAGCCGCTTTGGCTGTTGTTGAAAGCAAACGTGGATACTTCCTCCTTAGATGAGGTTCTCCACATTCCCATCACTTTAATGGTTCGCAGGGAATGTCCCCAAACTTCTTGGTCCCAGATTAATTTGCCATCATGGCCTTGTGTATATGGATTATTGGAGTGAAAATATTTCTTGGAAATATTTCTTTTGTTTGTTCGATAAGGAGCTATTGGTGATCCCTTCTTCCACCTGCTCATTTGGTCTTGTTTTTTATCCTTCCAATCTTTGGGAAATTTTGCCCGCTATTTGTATTGGTCAGAATGATATCTCGAGCTTTCCGGACATTTACCTAAGGACTTGGGATTATCAAATTAGATTTTTTCCTTGTAAGACTCTCGTAAACATCTTAGGAATCACCGGCCGCTTTTACTTTCGCCCTCCCTGATGTAAGGTACGAACCTTAGTAATTTTAGGAATTTGTTTATCAGATCTGTCATCGCCATTTGACCAAGTCATAGCTCATAAAATTTCTTGGTTTTTTCTTTCATAGTAATCTCTGTGACAGGTATTGTTTCTTAAATATTTATTAAAGTATGTCCATTCCATCTCAAGCTTTTTAGGCTCCTACACTTTAGGTCTTGCTACCAAATGTTGGCTTTTCCTTTTAGGTTACAGATAGCCATATTCCTCACCTTCATGTTGTTGGAATAGTTAGATCCGGAACATTTTGATGTCTAATACAACTGCTTCCTCGGCTTTCTCCCATGTTCTGGATTCCGCATCAAAGGTAGCGGGTTTGATCTTCTTAAATTATCCCTCAAGATGATCTACATGTTTCATTTTTCTGTCCAGTTTTTCTTTATCTTCAATTGAAGGGGTACCTTATGAATTGTCCCTCTTTTCCGCTTTCTCGTGACTGTGACTATTGGAGGTCTTTTATCAATTCTTCATGGTTTTCATCCTTTGGGATTTTCTTTGTTCACTATGCATTGATGCAACAGGTCTTCATTTATTTCCTGCTGCTCATGTTGTGCCTTATTCAGTTTCTCATTGTCTTCTTAAAACTTGTAGCCTAACCATGAGATTCCCTATCATTTCCAGACTTCAAGATTCCATCACTATTATGCATTAGATCTTCAGGAGGTCTTTGCTCAAAATTATCCTCGAGTCTGATCTCAACTTAATTAAAAAAAATAAAAAAAAAAAAAAAAAAAAAAAAAAAGGGTTTTTTGTTTGTAATAATAAAGGTTTATTAGTTTTATATAAACAAAAATATGTGCTAAGTAATTAATTTGGCCCCCGCTCAAGCTCTATAAGTTGTAACCTTTCTCTCGATACTATGTAATGTACCTATATTCTATTGTTAAAAAAAAAAATCCTCGGGAACATTAATCTCAAATTAAATTGATAGACTCATAGTTAGGGAAAGATGACAGCTTTTCTTTGTTGTTAAACTCTGATAAGTTTCCTGTATTATGATTATCCATGGCCGACATTTCTATCCAATCTGAATATATAAGGAAACATATAGTTCCTAATAAATACTGATTTGTCAATACCTAACATTCTCATCAGTCCTAAAATTATCCACTCATTCATATATAAACTTGTATATTATAATGAACTTAGACTATGGAAAACTTAGGATTTATGATCCCAAATTATTCCTCAAGAAAAAATACCTCCCTATACTTATGCACAAGGGAAATATCATTAGTCTTTCAAAAAACACGGCTTGTAAATGATGCACAACACAAGGGTCGTGATTACACACCTTAGTGGAAAGTTGTTGGTTTAACATAAAATATTGGCATTATTCTCTAAGGTCAAAGTTTCCAAACGAAGTCCCATGTAGTTAACAGTTGGTTAAAGATCTGCCAGTCACCATTTACATAAAGGATTTGTAATGATAAGACTCCATCTGAACAAATTCGTTAAACCCTAACTAAACTGCCTGATATCTCAATTGAACGATGGCTTTCTTTGAACGAGATACTAGTTGGACTCACCGCAGTTATAGTTAACAGTTTCTAGTTGGTCATGTCACAAAGGAACCCTCTTTACTCTGTATTCCTTTAATGTGAAGGGAAAGGTTCTCAAAAAAGGTGAAATTAAAACCTCCGTCCACTCCATTAATGAAACTCGTGTGAATGAGAAAATTGATGGTTTCACTTGAACCCTTGACCAATAGGCTCATGCCAACTATTTCCCCATCTCATGGACAGAACCTTCCATTGTACTAGAAACCTTTACTCTGCGTAGTAAGGAGTCTCTTAGGTTTAGATGGCATTCATTCAACATTCGCACAGTTTTTCCAGAAACACTTCAAGATTTTCCTCTCATTAAGGGAAAATTGAGCTACTGTGAGGCTTCCACCAGTGGAAACTGTGTGTCCCTACCCATCCGCCTCCTGGTAATTCTCGCGGGATCTTCCTATAACTCTTTTTAGCAAGCAGCCTAAAGAGTAATTCTGCCATTACAAAGTGGAAGAACTATTATACTAGAGCTCCCAAGTTTATGATTTTATTCTTTGAGGAATTAGTTTTGTGGTTAGACATTTATCTTGTAAACCCTAATTACACATGTTACTGGGAATTTCCTTCAATGATAAAATGATTTCAAACCCTTTTCGGGACCATTTTGGTACCCCCTCCTTTACTTTAGTACCTACATTCTGGCACAATTTAGCAGTTACTTGCCTTGCTACTCCTCGATGGTTTCGTGATCCTCTATTCATCTTATGGATTTTACCTTCTCTAATGTAAGCATTTCCTATCTAGTTTTGAATCCTCAAGTCCCTATGGAAGTATTAATCCTCCTAATAAACCCTCGCTAGGTTAGAAACCCCGCCGAGGAACATGTCTTCGAAAGTGTTTTACTCGTGAACTCCCTCGAGCAGCCACTTCTAGTTTGCAACTTCAAAAGGGATTTCTGTAACTTTTGTTCAGTAAGTAATGTAGAGGGGTTACCCTATGTCCCAAACGATTCATAAATGAAAAATACTCTGTAACAAGAAATATACGAATATAAGGAAACTTCTCGTTATATACTATTATTATCATTTTGCGGGTGGAAACCACCATTCAAGAAAATGTATTCGACATAAGTATTATTCTATGCAAAGTCTGTGTAAAGTAATTAAATACATTTGGAGATATGTTAATTCAAGATCAGTAGCTTCCTATTACTCTGTATTTTTCTGCAAAATGTCCATCACTATCCTAACTAGGTTCTTGCATTTGGTCTAGAGTATAATGCATGTCTCATCTTTGTATTTCTCCTTGATTATTTAAACTTAGTAGCTCATGGTTTTATTTCAAAAAGTAAATTTAAGAACTGTGCACAATGAGATCTAATGATGGGGCCTCTAATATTTTTTTGTGAGGTACCCATCAGATTGACACTGGCTTCCTCCTCCCATCAAGTTCAAGGGTGACTTTGTCAGTTATTCCGTGAGAGACGGCATGTGCTAAGGCCCAAGTTAAGTAAAATCTCGATTCTTCTATAATTGTTTTGTTATAGACACTTTACCTCAGTGATTCAATTTTGTTTACTTTGTATAAGCAACTTTATTATCCAATTACAAATACTAATGAAATCTACTTGTTTCCTCGCAGGGTTGAAGCCTCCGAAACCTCATATTTCAGCCATCCTTTCGTGGGGAAAAGGAACTCGAGTTCCTTTAGAAACCGCTCAGGACTTTGTCATCCCATATGCTAATGTTGAATTTTATCAGTTTGGAAACCGTAATGTATACAGTTCAAAGCTCAGTTCCTATTTAGAAAAAGTATCAATTGTTGTAACAATATTCAATATGGAAGATTATAACGCAGTTAATGTAATGAGCATACCCCACCTGTGGGGTTCTCGATTGGAGTTGGTATTTTATAGCTAAGATACATTACTCTTTGTCTTATATATCATAATAATGAAAAGAAAAGAAAATATAATCAAGTGATTTTTACTTAGTCGATGAGGCTAGAAGGATTTAATCCTATTAGATTATTTATGGAAAACAAAGAGCATATTAACCCTATGCTTTCGGAAAGCATAGTCCTACTTTTAGTTACTCCTACATTATTGTAATTTCTTCAAACAACTTCATTGTGGCAAGTAGAGTCTATTGTTTCTTTTATTCCATTGACTTTAGTTTATATGCAATAGTTGTCATGATCCTTCGCTCACTAACAACAATATAAATTTGAACCTAACTAAAACATGGTATCCGCACTTTGTCTTTTAGTTCTATAAAACGAAGCCATTTCTAGCATTTCTCCTTGTTTAGAATTTTGTTTTATGCTTGAAAGGCTCATTTGGTTCAATAATTCGAGAACTTGAAATATAACCGGTTAGGCTTAATCGCTTCCATTACATCCTTAATATCTATTGACATATATATACTCTATACTTTTAGAAGTGAATTTAGCAATTCATGGGGATCTCAATCTATAGATATACATATATTTGTATACACAGTCGACTTCTATTATATATATATATATATATATATATATATATATATATATATATATAGATATATATATATATATATATATATATATATATATACAGCTTATTTAAGCACAGCTATTCAACAGGCAGAGCAATGGCCCAAAATTACTTAGATGTTCTCAGGAAATGTAAATACATAATGCAGTATGTACTGCTTTGTAAATACTACATTCATTCTTAGAATAGTGGACACTACACAGTTATTTAAATGTGAACAACATAATCAGATGAAAAAGATACGTCGAACTGGTAGTAATTTCTAACATAATAAAAAGGATATAAATTCATTAACACAATACTTTTCCTAGTATATATCCCCATTCGAATTTCATTTCCATTCAAGTTACTTAACATGATTTTTACTCCACAACTACAGAATTTCTAGGAGAGTCCATCCTACTTTCACGGTATTCTCTAGAATTTAGTAAACGGAATACTTCAATCATATTTAAACAGATGGAAAATGTATCAGTCAATAATTTACAATGAAATTTAAACAAAGAAGGAGAAATGAACATATCTGAATAATTTTCCAAACAAACAAATGGAACAGCCACGTTCCTCCCAACCTTAGAACAGGGCAGCCAAATCACTTGTCCTATTCACCCCCTAGCCTGACCATGAATCCATGAGGGATAACTCAAAACTCCTTCTCAACAAAATGTCTTTCAGTATTCATCAGTATCCTCCTTGCCTCACACTCACTAAGTAGTGTTCATAACAACAAGAGATGGATTTCATTTTCCCCGCATACTAGGCAGCGTCTTGCCTCCTCACATATGCCATATATCCAAAGTCATTTTTGCCTAGGTCTTTTTCCCTCCCTTGGGAATTTCTGCAACTTTCCAAATCCCTGATTTTTAGGGGCTGCCAATGGCCAAATTCTTGATTTTCCACTTGTAACAATCAGCCCTGAGGTAGTTCCAACATGTTCCCCACTCATGGAGTCATGGTCAGTTGATTTCAACATGGTTGTTCCATTTGTCCTCCAACAATAATTATAAAATATTTTGTTTCATACAAGTGTCATAGTCAAGTAGTTAGTTGGGTCAAATCATTCCTCTGCCCAATAGTCATAATTCATTAATTACAATTATCTAAATTCGAAATTCTGAATTTCCATAAATGGCAAAAAAAATCCAATTTCGAATTTGCCAAAAATGGAAAATATTTTCCTAAGAAATTTCCAACATAAAATAATTTATTTTTGGGGATGTCACAATAAGCCTTAGTTGCAAAATGTGCTCACAGTGGATGATATTGACCTCATCATCTCAGTTTTATCAGATGCTTTGGAGGATATTTTGCAGGGAAATGAAGAAAAGCAGGAGACAATGTATGACAAAATCGAGTCAGAGCTAAAGTGGGTACAACAAGCTCTCTATTCGAGTTGCACAGTGTTTATTGTGTCGTCGTCATCAGAAGGTGTAGAATTGGGGGATGAGCCCACCCAACTGTGAAGGATAGTAGATGCTACAAAGTCTCGTCTTCATCGAGTACAGGAAGAAAAAGAGTAGGCCACAGAGGCCTTGAAGTAAGCACAGGAGGAAGGCCTAGAGCAACTTTGGGTTGCGTAGCAAGAAAAAAATGACAGGAGAATGAAGTTTGAGGAGGACAAAGCAGCTCCAGAGAGAAAAAGACCGATTGCTCGCGGAGTAGACTATGGTCAAGGAGGCAATGGCTAGATCACTTCACTCTATGTCGGGATTGGCCAAGATGGAAGAAGAAACAATTGAGAGCCAAGTGGGGAAGCTCGCTAAAGCCATTCATCAGCTTGAAGAAAGAGTAGCTGAGTTAGAACTGCAAGCAATGTTGTACACTCTACAAGAAGTGAGAGATCAAAGGGACGAAACTATCAGGAGTGCAGTCGAAACAATCAAGGCATTGGCTTTAGAATGCAAGCAACTGAGTGCCCGAAGTGCACAGACCTATGAGTGCCTTGCAGAGGACCCAGAACTGAGAACATTGGAAGCAAAGCTCCAAGAAGCGAAGCAACAGGCATTGACAATACAAGTGCAGCTAAAGCTGCTTACAACAGTAGAGAAGATGAAAAGGTCACAGGAGCAGCGCGCAGTTCAGCAACAAGTCACTGCCATTCAGAGAAGAATGATGGAAGTGACACAAAGGCTCCAGCCGGTGCAGGACGGAGCCTGCACCCTCTTCAAATAGATCGAGGTACAAGGTTCACAGCTAGAACAGGTGGTCACAACAGTGGAACAATGCCTGGAAGGGCCTATCACCGAGCAAGTCATCCAGGAGTTCGTCGAGCAGGAGGCTCTGGCGAAGCAGCAAGTTGAGGCATCTTGAGCTAAGATTGAGGCCTTCAAAGTAGTGTTTCCTAGATCAGAGTGACTCAGGATGAGTCACAGGTGAGTGTTGGGGGCATGTTGGCCCTCGACCAAGTTTTGTGGAAACATTGGTCGTGTTTGACCATTTTTTGGGACTTTGACAAGCTGGTCGAAGACGGAGTGCCCAGGCGAAGCAGAGATCACGGGATCTCTCTCTTTTTCTGGGATTTTTGGGTATTAGGGTTTATGTAACGACTATGGGATGTCGTCTCATGGGTTCACCCATGTTTAGTCCCCTTTTGTAATGTATAAATAAGTAGCTAGGCGATGTAAGAAGCGGACAATGTGTTAAGTGCAAAAGTTTGATCTATGTGATTGTAGTAGTCGATGGCTTAGTGCTAATGTTAGCTATGTGCAAGAATATGTGTTAAGGCTTGCAGAGCTAAGTGAAAGTGTTTTGTAAGTGCTTTATGCACAAACTGTGTAAAGGCTCTGTGCTTTCACCTAACTCGGGGAAGGAGGATATGGCGAGGTGTGTGTAGATATCCTATCCTATGCGGAGTTGGCTTTGTGGCTCTGTGCCTATAAGAAGATTGAAGCAGACTAATAAAGAAGAAGAAGAAGAGTTGGTGGAAGTAGCCCCACACTGAGGTGAACCACGTATATCCTGTGTCGATGTGCTTTGTGCTATGGTGTTCATGTTGTTTATGTACTTATTTTCTTAATCTATATGTATGATAGATCCAGTTGATGCTTAGTGCTTTGTGATGTGAATGAATGTTAGATCTACTCTGATGCTATGTGTTCAATGGTTAGATGTGTTGGATCTTGGTTGTTACTATGTTGATCTATAATTAGGGTTTCAACCTGCGATGTGAAAGACTAATGAATGTTAATTGTTAAGTGCTATGTTAAGTATTGTGATCATAGATCTGTGTCCAAGCTAGGTTGTAGACACTTCAGTTCTGCAACCCCCCCCTACCTCTACCTTGGGTGAGACTTCATCTGCTTCCCAAGTATTGCTGAAAGTAGTTAGGGTTTTGTTGGTGCGTTGTTGAAGCGTTGAACCCTGGGTATGCCCATGTGCCAACAACAAGTAAGTACCTTGAGCTTAAAGTAGTCATGCAAAGAATTAAAGAATTTCTTTTTACAGATACTAGTGAACGAAAATCAGACCTAGTGGTATGTGCAAAGCATAGCCAAGCACTTTAGTCTAACCTTCACCTCAACTTGGACAAGAGACCTATAGAATGTTATAAGATTGATAAGGATTTGGAAAGCTCGGATGATTTAGAAGAATTGAGAAACTTAGCCATTAAGGAAACATAAGGAAGCAGAGAAATCCAGAACATTATACCCATCCAGATTGATGGTTCTCATTATTATCCATTGAAGTTGTGCAAATTCAATATAGGGACCATAGAGAAACCTAAGATAGCTATGGTAGGAGATTACTAGGATGAGAAAACTAGCCAAGAAATACATAGCATGTTGTGAGAGTATGAGGATTTGTTCCCAAAGACATTTTTAGAGCTAAAAGGGATTAAAGGAGCTATGGGAGAGATGAAAATTGAACTAAAACCAGGATCAAAGCCT
>SNQJ01S0016526.1:6539-30096 GCA_010110895.2 Picea sitchensis
TTGGTGCTAGAGAAACCAGGGAGTTGGTGCTTCCTTCTAGTGGGTGCTAGAGAAAATAGAGAGTTGGTGCTCTCAGCATGTTGCAGCATGCAAAACAGAGGTTGCAGCCTCATTATGAGTTGGTGCTCATATGTATGATAATGTAAAGAATGTAATTATTACTTATCATATAAAGAAAAAGAGGTTTTTACCCTGTATGGGTTTCCTCGAAAAATATTTGTCTCTGTGTTTCTCATATATGTGACCGTTGCTGAATATGCCAGTGTTTATTTCTCTGCATTATTGTGATCATCATTCAGTGTTTCTGATAAGAGTTTTTAAAAGAACCATAAATGTTTAAGCACAGATACAACTGATTCACCCCCCCTCTTAGTTGTATAACAACCTACAACAACACTTATCATGAATCCTTGAAGATGAGCCCTTTTGAAGCCCTCTATGGTAGATAATGAAGGATTCCAATCAGATGGACTAGCCCAATGGAAAAAATTATAATCAGACCTGACATGCTGAAAGAAATGTAACAACAAGTGGTTTAGATATGAAAAAATCTAGAGATTTCTCAGGATAGACATAAAAGTTACGTCAACAGAAAGAGGACTCCCAGAGAGTTCAAGACTGGAGACCATGTCTATCTCACAGTTAGACCTAGGAAGAGTTCCCCGAGAATGGGAGCTTATGAAAAATTGGCACCTTGATATTGTGGACAATTTGAAGTCTTAGATAGAGTGGAACCTGTAGCCTATAGGCTATCATTTCCTGCAACTGTAAAGGAACATAATGTTTTCCATGTTTCATTATTGAAGAAATATGTACATGATGATAATGATATAATTGACTAGTCTATGATCTAGGTGGAACTGGAGGGAGAATTCCTGCCAGAACCCCAATGCATACTAGACAGGAAGGAAACCTCATTCATGAACCGAACCATTGCACAGGTCAAGGTGCCATGGAAACACTTTGGCCCAAATGAGTCTACGTGAGAAATGGAATATGCCATGAGATAGGCATATCCAATTTTGTTTACTCATGTACATACATATCGGTTTGATAGATATAACATCGAGGAGGATGTTCCTTTCAGGGGTAGGTAATTGTAACACCCTGTTTCGCCCAGTCTATAAATATAACTATATTGTCTAGGGAACTATGGAAAACTCAAAGGTGTGAATGTTTATTTTGATGGACCTTTGAATAAAAGGTTGATGAATGTAAATTTTTTTATTTTAATGGAAAATGGATACATATTGAATGTGAAGGGGACCCAGAATGGTTGCGTTAACCTCCACCGAACCAGTACCATGCTGCATTTAAATTGCTCAAGATCAGAATAACCCTCTAACCAGGAATGAATTCCCTTTAGGATGGTAGGTTGGAAGGCCTCCTCAAGAGTTAATGAGGGGATGGGGAAGACTTCCCATCTGTAAGGCTTCCAGACCTGACCATGGACTGGGAAATTCAAGCCACATGCAATCATTGCTGAGAAAGGCAAGAAAGGAAGAATGGTGTGGGTAGAGAGGACCTGGGAAGAGTGTAGATATGAGATCTGAAGACCTCGGGTCCAAGGAAGGATTGAAAGAGAAATTTTTTTTTCTGATCACGGAGAATAGAAACATATTCAGGAGAAGGAGAGTAACCTTTTTCCTTATCTATTCATGTATTGGGAGAAGGAGAGTAATCTCCATCCCTAACTTTCATTGAGCTGGAAGTAAGAGATTGAATCTCAAAGCATCATGGCCTAAGCTCGGGGGTGGCCACTGATAAACCCATTGGGAGTGACTGATCCTATGGTTGGGTGTAAACGGGCATCCCTCTCATCAGTCGCATCATGCCTTATGGTTCTGATAAGTGTTTTTATGCCTTATGCTTTGAATTGTAAATAATGGATGCACACTTGTATTTATGTTCCTATAAATTATTTCTGTATTGAATGATTAATTTAAGAGTATGCGTTCAATCCTTGAGAACTTTTACATCTGCTTGATTTTTCCCTTATGCTCTAGTTTAATTCCTCAAAAGCACTTTCCCTAGGTAATTTCATCACCATCCTAGAGTTGAGTGAGTACTTCCCTGATTGCGGAGGTTGAATCCTGCAATCACTGTGAGGACAAAGTTTACTAATCTCAGGAGAGGTAGTGCATGTATGCATCGAATCTCTACAAGGTGGGAAGAGACCGAGACCATCTTAAGTTCTATAGTTGAGTATTAAATGTAAGGGGCGCATGAAACAATTCTTCCAAGCATTATGTTCAAGAGAAAGAGTGAAAAAATATCAAGCCTTTAAGAACCAACAAAATCTCAGGAAGAATAGTGAGATTCAAGTGTCAAAATGGAATATCCCTTCGTTTGGAAGATGAACGGATGAGACCCTTTCGGGAGAATACAAGGTCTATCATGACCATTATATTTGAAGAAGGGGCACAGGAATTAATACCTCGACTCCCTCAGTCTTCGCAAGTTCGACGAATGTTGGTAATCATCATGAAGGGGACGGATCCTCTGAAACCAAAAGTAGCGATGTGACCTAGACTGTAGCTCCAAGGATCTATAGAGACCATCCTTGACCATCAGATTGGTGATATCGGAGTTCACACATCATAAGAATCTCATGTTGGCATGACTAAACTTCTAAAACCATAAGTTTTTATGTGATCTGGACTATTCGATCAAGGAAGCTTATGGACTGTCGATCCGATGTGAGAAGATTAATGCAAGGGGTACGTTGGAGTTCAAAATTCCCTAAGGACCAAGCTCAGATGAGACAAGAAATTTTCAGAAGTGTATATGAGGTCCAAGAGGTGAACTTGTTTCAAGTTCGTAAGCTTAGGAGGGAAAGTGGAAGTCTAGAACCATACATCAGGGATCACAGGAAGTAAATTGAAGGTCGAGACCTTTGAAATAACTGATATATTCCAAGTAGGTGAAATCTCAGGGAGGATAGAGTCCTAGAATAACTCAAAGGAGGAGTGAGAGTTGAAGTCACCTCGTGGAAATTAAAAGTTCAGAAGGGGTGACACCAAGTTATTTTGCAAAGAGTCATTGAAATCCTGGATGAATGGTAGAAATCCCTGGAGGGAGAAGCGCCAATAGTCATTTTTTCTTGGATATAGTAAAAATGTGAGGAGGGTAAGGGATGAGAGTCATTCAACACTCTAAATATCAGGAGAGAGAGTGATCCGTCGATCTAAGTAAATATCGAACCGTTGATTCCGTTCGTTGGGAAGGAGACTTCGGGAAATTGGAACTCGAGAGTCTGGAGAATGGAGGAGGTTGCTTTCTAAAGTCATGAAACTTGAACTTACCATTCACAAGAAAGGATCTGGGTCATTAGATTAGAGACATATGAGAGGAGTGCACAGAAAAGAGGAGAACATATTTGAGCCATTATATATTAGTGCGTGAACCAATATTTGTTGGATCCCAAGGAAAGTATACGAGACAAATTCTAAAGTCATCAAAACCATCCATGATCAGAGTTGACAGGTGGCAACATATCTAGTATTTTGAGAACTCAGACTTTGGAATATTTGCAAGGGGAAGAGTGGAGTTGATCCTAGCCGTTGGTGTTGGGAAGGAAACATGGTGAGAGATCATCATTTTGTTGACTCATGACTCAGGAAGTGAAAACTCACAAGTTGATCTGAGCCATTGGATCATTGAAATCCATGGACCATTGGTCTGAGGAAAGTGTAGAATCGGGAAAGTCAAGTTTACCTCACACGCAAATACTCGACATGCGAAGTCGGGAAACCCTCATGATATTGGCCTCAGGTCATAGCTGAAGGTCACATTGATGAAGGATAACACAACAACTAGGATGAACTAGCTTCTACTTTGAGACTTCAAGAGTCGGAGAGTCAGGTTTGGCTCACGCATTATTACCTAACATGAAAAGTCATGAAGAGCCTTTTGGTTAGGCGAGTGGTCATATGAGGTGGTCAGAAGGAGAGAACTCGCACCCAGTTCTTGTTCGCGCAGGCGTAGTTTTCATAAAAATACATATGGATATGTACTGAATATTCCAGTAGGGAATCGAAGAGCTACTTCAGCTCGACGAGTAAGAAGACCCAGTGACTAGGAGTTTGGGCTGATTCCTCGACTTTCCAATTTAGGAACCATAGAAAGAGAGGATTTTCTCCTGAAAGGAGAATTCTTTTTTTTTTTTCTTACCCATCATAGGTGTGTTACAAATTGGTATCAAAGCATTGTTACAACATTTGGCCTACTTGGGCTCACGAACTATTCACTTAAAAACCATATTTAGAGTACTTTTAAGAGAGATACTCTGTTTAGCCTCCTTATTAAAAAGTATGGTTAACAATTTTATTGAAGAAAATAATGAAACTTTCTATTGTGTGTATGCATTTAAGAAATATGAGTTGTGTATTGTTCATAAACTAATAGACTGTTAGCTAACAATAAGTTTTTTTCAGCACTCGAGCAATAAATAAATCATAGGAAAACTTCAAGACTAAAGGATGGTGATGTGTCATGAAGTGGGGGATGGCTCCACTATAGATATGAATAATGTGATGAAAGTAGGGCAGTGGAAACCCCTCTAGATATGGTTTAAACTGTAAGGAGCCTTAGGGACGAATTACAGAGTTTAAAGGCTATCAATGACACATTGATAAAGGAGAAATAAAAACAAACATAAATTAACGCAGTATTATTGTAGATCTTGTTCGACATACAGATGCAACTACAACATGAACCCGCAACTAGTCATGTGGACCGATGATGTAAGAAGAGAAGTCAAAGTCCACCCAATATCCAAAAATGTGACTCCATAAGTGACCACACTAGGAGAAGCACCTCGAATAATGCCCAACCTAAAGGCAGGGGACAGTCATCGATAGAGTCCTCTAGAAAGGAAGCTGGGAAATCCAACGGATCTTCTAGTAGCAGAGCAAGCTCACATTCTCAAAGGATAGGAAAGAAGCAGAAGTGCTAAAAAAACCATAATCCTAAAAAATTCTAGAGAGCCAAACCACCCTCTTTCAATGGAGAGATTAGCATAGGATAAGAGGCTAAAGTTTAGCTGCTTGTTTTAAAGAAATACTTTAGAGTCCATGATTACTCTGAAAACTTGAAGGCTCAAATAACCATATTTAACCTGAATGGAAAGGCTTCGATTTGGTAGGAATACCTTAGGAATGTGAAAGGATTCCATGAGAAGGACCTGTCATGGAAAGATTTTCAGAAATACTTCAAGAAGCAGTATTTGTCAAAGAGATACATGGATGGGAATACTAAGGAATTCTATGAACTAAGGCTGGGGTAGCTCACCATATCTGATTTTTTCAATAAATTTCTTAAACTATTGAGGCATGTACCCTACATAAAATATGAAATGGTAAAAATTCATCGGTTCATTAGGGGGTTACCTCAGACCTACCAGGACAGGATTGAGTTCGATGAAACAAAGACCTTGGAAGAAACTATCTAGAAGGTGAGTTATTGTTATGAAAAATTTGGAAGTAAGACAAGACCTCACGAGGACTGGAAGAAGATAAGTAGTTCATGATTCCAGAAGAATGGGTTTAAATTCTCAAGATTTAAGAGCTATGGAAAATATTCTAGAAGGAGCCTTCCTACTAGAAGTGTATATAAGCAAAATTTCCCCTCTTAAAGTGGAAATAAGAGAGTCCCATAAAAGAATGATAACCTAAAGAAGGAACCCTTAAAATGTTGGGGTTGTGGAGAATATCATCGATTGAGGGACTTCCCACACAAGAAACATAACAGTAAGAGAGTCTACAATATCCATAAATCTACCACCATCATTGATGTCACTAGGAGCATGCCGCAAATCTATGCATCCTTCAACAATAATCAAGCCAACCACCAAGATTCAGTAGTGGAGCTGGAAGGTATGATCGCCAACCATCTAGTTTCTATTTTAATATACCCAAGTTCTAATTTGAGTTATGTGGCTCCTCAGACTATTGATAAGTGTAAACTACAACTAATTAGACATGTTAAAATGTGGTTGGTGCAATTAGCCACTAGGACCAAACGAAAGCTGGAAGAGGTCATACCAGCCTGTCAATTCATCATTGGTGGATTTCCCACCCAAGAGACCATTAACAAAATTCCTTTGGGATGTTATGATGTGTTTATTGATATGAATTAGTAGGCTTCTTATAAAATTAAATTGGACTGTTATCATAAAACTTTATGATGCAGGAGCATAGGCTCATGAAAATGAAGTCACCCATGACTTCATCAAAGTTGAGTAAATCAAAGGAGACCTAGGGTCTCACACTTGTGTAAAAGTAACTGTGCTGGAGACCTAGGGTCTCTACACTTGTGTAAATTCATTGTTTTGATAATGGGCAAGGATCTAGGATCCTTTCCACTTGTAAAAAAATAAGATAGGGTTTATTAATGATTAGTGAGTCATTGATGACTCATAGGGGTCAGTTGAGTTTTGTTAAGGACTCTGCTCCTTAATCATAGGATCTGGGAACATAAATCTATTGTAATATAAATACAAGTTTTGGGTGATGATTAGGTAGCTTAACTTAGTCTAATCTAGTCTAGGGGATGAGGGTTAGCTCACAAAGCTCGAGGAGAGAAAGGGGATACATAGTAGAGTTTAGAGTCGAGGAAGGAAATTAGGCGTGATGTAAAAGATTACATACAATGAATGATTAAATTTCCTCTCTACTGTGCAAATTCTTGATCTGTTGCTTACTCTATTCATCAAAATATTTTGATACGCATGTCATTATAGATTAAACGAATGAAATCGATTAATTTCATTAAAGGAGCATCGGTTAAGAAATCGTGAAATAAACTATGAATTCGAGAATCAATTGAAATCTGAATATTCATTAAGGTTCTGTTATGTGAGATTTTGTTTAATCTCTTGTTCTGAACAAACATAATAGACATGAAGAGGCAGTAAAATTTTGTAAGGATTTATTGTGTCGTAAGTCTCTTGAATTGCTATTGTTTTGGCGTGGATGAAGTGGAATGCGTTAATCCATGATGTAGACCCTACTAATAATTACGGGATGGAACACTTTGAACGCTAGTCACTATATATGACAATTCGCCCAGCTTTGAGTAAATCCGCATCTCTTACACCGGATTACGAGGTTGAGGAGAAGTTGGACGATTTGATGCAACAAGAAGTAATCAAGTTATTTGTGTGCTTCTACTTAATCTTTGAGCGGTGGTATTGGTAATCTAGTAGACGACGGTCAAGAGTTGGAGTGAAAATTGGAAAGCAAGAGATTGATGACTAGGATGAAAGCGGAGGTTGCAAAGCCCAAAAACGGACGGTCACAATCTCAGCGGGAAGTGGAGGGTCCAAAACTCGAGGCATGTTGAGAAATTCCGCCGAGCCACGTGTTGGTTAGTATATGGGAGCAGAAAATGGATGGAAGGTACAGTTTTCATTTTCTTGATTTTCCGTTGAGACTTTAAGCCACATCAAGAATGGTCATGTGGTATTGTGACACGATAATGTGAAGTCATTCTTCAGTTAAATTTTAAGCCAGTTATAGTCGTTCCCAAGAAGAGGAGTCTCGCTGATTTTAATAGAAATGGCTATCATAGTGACAGATTTTCACTACTTCTTTAGTCTCCTCCTGGCCACCAATCAAATTGGAAATTAGCAGCTTTTCCTAAAAAGAACCGAACCGCCAGAAATGCAGTGACGTGATAACCAAAGCTTTAGTTCAATAAAAGAATGTAAAGACCATATTCAAGGAAGACTCCAAAGCATTACAGCCATTAAAACACTGTTTGTTTAATATTGCAGGTGGTGCCCGATATATATATACTGAAAGCAAGGATTGCTCTTTGTAGGAGGTATCTTTTATTCTCCGTGAAGGAATTTACTTTTATATAATCATGAAAGTATGGGTGCTGTCATAAATAATGCTTGTTTTGGTTAGCACAAAGAATTGACAGCATAATATTTAGGCTGGTGAAAAGAAAGATCCTAGCTGCGACTCATGGTCAAAGATAAGAAAAAAGGTTTATGCTAACAAAGGACGATCCATTTGGTATATGGATGAACAAGATCAAATATATTGAAGGCATAAAGAGATGATATGCTTACTGTAATTTTAGGATTGCAGGTACGTATAAGCAAGAAGGCTGATGAAAGTGACAGATCATGGAGTAGAAGTTGGAGTAATGGTTATCCACTGGTGATGAGGAAGCTTATACCAAATTCAGATTTGAAATTTGATTGAGGTAAATTGAAATGTGTTATTTTGTTTCAATTTATAATAATGATAAAGTTGTGGAAGAAATGACTCATCAGGGAAGAAACTGCATTATGAGATAAGGAGTATAAATGTTCTGGCAGAAAAACATTGAAGACTGTAGTATAGAAGCAGTGAAGAGGAGTTTTGGTGATTTTATAGCTCAGTGATGTGAGACAGTCAAGAATCTGTAAGTAGAAGAGTTATAGACTGGAATGTCAATTCCAGGAATCGATTGGGAAGAATTGATAAAGATAGACTAGGGAGCCTATAACAAAGTTTTGCAAAGAAGGGCAAACTTGATGATCAAATCCAGTAAATATTGGGAAGGACTGGAAAAGAGAAGCGTATGACATGGCAACTCTCTGGACTTCAAAGTTCTTAAGGAATCATATCTATTTGAATCTGACAGGTAATGGTCTCTTTATCTCTGTTTGGAACTAAATTGTGAAAGAGATTGTTGATGACGGTAGCAGCAGTAAAATGGCAATGAACTTCTAATAATATCCAGCTGAAGTTTGGAGTAAAGAGGACAAGTTGAAATGTTCTCATGAGAAGAAACATTTGCAGAAGCCAGAAAAGCAAAAGATGCTTAAGTGAAGGTTCCAAGAAAGGGAATCCACATGAATACCAAAGGAAGACTAAGCATGGAAGGGCTTAGTATGGTACTCAAGGACAAGTTGATAGAGTCAGCTTGTAGAGATGGTTTGGTTGCAGATAATAATGAGCAAGGAGAAGCTCATGGAAGAAGGAAAACCATGACTAACTGAGAATCATAGTAAAAAGTTCAGCCATGAAAAAACTGAGCCTAAGACGCATCTGGACAAGAAGAGATTAAATGGAAATAGAGTTACAGTTAGAGATATTTGAGGAACTGCTACAAAGGAATGGAGAAGACCAAAGGTATGGGTGGATCCTGCAAAAGAAAGTAAAATGGCATACAATGCAGGTGAAGTTAAAAGACAGGTTTAATACCAAGGTAAGAAGAGCACTCAGAACAATCTTCATTGAGTATGAGGATAAGGGTTGCGTATGTGAGCCTGAACATGGACAAAACCTTGGAGAAGATGAAGGTGCTTGAAGGAATTTATGAGATACAAGAATCTTATATTTTTAAATCTGACAAATTGTTTATGAATGCAGAATTTGCGGTGTTAAGAATAAAAGAAACAAGCATCAAAACCACCACCAAGATTGAAGGAGATAGAAACATGTTTTCCAAAACTACAAAGGAAGAACATGATGTAATCATCACTAGAAAGTGAGAAAGTATTATTCGCCAACAGATAATAAGTACGGTAAGAATTAAATGTAATGACAAAAGGGCAGAATCTGAATTCTTTTCTAGAAGAAAAAAGAGATAGTTGAGTTTCATATACATACACATGCACAGTTGAATGGGAGAGATAGTTTCAATCTACTATGAGAGCTGAAAGGAAGGAGGAGATCAAGTATTCAACAACTATGTTTGAGAAAGCTGAGGAGAAGACTATTGAGGATATTCTGAATCTTATGTGGAATATTTGGAACAGCAGAAGAAAGAATTGATGATTGAGTCATCAAGTAAGAACATTGAGTCTTATGAGATTAATGCTAACAATTTGAGTGTGTATGGAGGATGTGCAACAGACAATCCAATTCTTGGAGTTGTCTCAAGTAAAGCTAAAGTGTGTCCAGCAGGGCATAATGAAGGGGAACATGTCAAGCATAAAGATGCAATGCTTGAAGAAGCTGAGAGAGAAATTTTATTGCTTGAGAACTTGTTGAAGAAATCTGAACCAAATTGGAAATTGGGACTTCAAGTAGAAAAGCCGTTTTAATAACCTTGATGAGAAGATGAAGTACTTTGAGGAGCATATAGGAAATGATGGAGATATCAAGGACTCAAATAGGCGGTTTCCAAATAGAAAACATGAGAATGATATGGCAGAAAAAGATATCTTCAAGGTATACATGAAGTAAAGGTGGCGGCAATATCTACAGCAATGTGTGAGCAGCATTTGTACAGTAAGATGATAACAGAGGACAGTTGCTGAATATTGTCCAAAAGTTTGAAGATGATGAAGAAAGTAACAATAGTAAATTTTATTATACAAATAGAAGGAAAGTTTTGGTTCTTTATACTTCTAGACGATGAAAGTTGAAATGGAAAAGGGCATCTAGGCAAGAGTGTTTCAGAAAGGAAGCACACTAGATGAGGAAATTGATGTTTTATGGCATCTCATGCAGAGGGGTAAGAGGAATTATGACAGTGAAGTACAAGCAGTCATTTGGATGACAGGGAGAGATTGTGAAGTTCACTACAGAAATAGTGGGCAGCAACAATTACAAATAAAGTATGGGATCCAGGAAAATTGAAGATCAGCCATACGACCGTGAGGTCACATTTTTTAAAAGGAAAAGCAAGGATGGTGATGTTAGAAGAAGCAAAACAAAGAAGATATTGAACAAAAATTCATGCAAAGGAATTCATTAAAATATCAAAAGTTATCTTATGACACATTGGCTTGTGTTTGTTTCTGCCGACGTAAAATTAACTGGCTTTGAATGCGTGGATTAAAAATAAGGATTAATGCTACATACTGTAGTCGACACGTCGATACAGTACTGGAGGAGTCAAGGAACTTGTTGATAAAGTGCTGGAAGATAGTTGAAGGGGTTGTTTGAATGAGCACACTGCTCAAAATTCATACTTGTGAGAAAGCCAAAGTAGCAGGAAGGGAGCCTTGGACAGGAGCCCAAGGAATTATTTTTTGCCGGGAGTCCACGCAGGAGCATAGGCTCGTGAAAACGAAGTCACCCATGACTTCACAAAAGTTGAGAGAATTCAAAGAGAACTAGGGTCTCACACTTGTATAAATTATTGTTGTTTTGGATAATGGGCAAGGATTCTAGATCCTTTCCACTTGTAAAAAAAATAAGATAGGGTTTGTTAATGATTAGTGAGTCACTGATGACTCGTAGGGGTCAGTTGAGTTTGTTAAGGACTCTGTTCCTTAATCATAGGATCTGGGAACAGAAATCCACTATAATATAAATACAAGTTTTGGGTGATGATTAGGTATCTTAACTTAGTCTAATCTGGTCGAGTCTAGATGAGGGTTAGCTCACAGAGCTCGAGGAGAGCAAGGGGATACATAGTAGAGTTTAGAGTCGAGGAAGGAAATTAGGCGTGATGTAAAAGATTACATACAGTGAATGATTAAATTCCCTCTCTACTGTGCAAATTATTGATCTGTTGCTTACTTTATTCATCAAAATATTTTGATACGCCTGTCATTATAGATTAAACGAATGAAATCGATTAATTTCATTAAAGGAGCATCGGTTAAGAAATCGTGAAATAAACTATGAATTCGAGAATCAATTGAAATCTGAATATTCGTTAAGGTTATGTTATGTGAGATTTTGTTTAATCTCTTGTTCTGAACAGACATAATAGACATGAAGAGGTAGTGAAATTTTGTAAGGATGTATTGTGTCGTAAGTCTCTTGAATTCAGGGTTGTTTTGCGTGATGAAGTGAATGCACCAATCCATGATGTAGACCTGGTCATTACAATTGGCGGGGATGGAACACTTTTGAATGCTAGTCACTATATGGACAATTCAGTTCCAGTTTTTTGGAGTAAATCCAGACCCTACACGGATTACAGAGGTTGAGGAGAAGTTGGACGCATTTGATGCAACAAGAAGTACTGGTTATTTGTGTGCTTCTACAGCAGAATCTTTTGAGCAGGGTATTGGAAATCTAGTAGACAGACGGTCAAGAGTTGAGCGAAATTGGAAAGAAAGAGATTGACGACCAGGATGAAAGCGGAGATTGCAAAGCCCATAAACGGACGATCACGATCTCAACAGGAAGTGGAGGGTCCAAAACTCGAGGCATGTTGAGAAATTCCGCTGAGAACCACGTGTTGGTTAGTATATGGGAGCGGAAAATGGATGGAAGGTATAGTTTGCATTTTTCTTGATTTTCCGTTGAGACTTTAAGTCACATTGAATGGTCATGTGGTATTAGACATGATAATGTGAAGTCATTTCAGTTGGGGTTTAAGCTAAAGAGAAGTGTTAAATTCGCTAAGAAGAGGAGTCTCGTTGATTTTAATAGAAATGTTATCATAGTGACAGATTACTACTTTTAGTTCTGTCACCAATCAAATTGGAAATTAGAGAAGTTTTAAAAAGAACCGAACTGCCAAATGTAGTGACAGATAACTAAGTTTAGTTCTGTCAAAGAATGTAAAGACCATATTCAAGGAAGATTCCAGTATAGAAATATTCTGGAAATACGAGTCTGCTTAATATTGGGCAGGTGGTGCCTGCATTACTTTAGAATGTGTGAATGAAGAAGGCAGAAAAATGACCCTCCAAGGGATTCAGAAGCCTGTCTCAGTGAGACAAATATCAACCCTTAAAATGAAAAAGTATTGCATAAAGGGGTGTTACTTATATCCCATACAGGTACTCGAATCTGTTGAGAATGACAATCCAAACCTAGAGGACCAGCCCATATTAAGAGAATATAGGGACGTGTTTCTAGAAGAGGTACCCGGTCTACCTCCAAGAAGGGATATCGACTTCTTGATAGAACTTACACCAAGAGAAGTACCATCATCTAGAACGCCATATATAATGAGCATGCCAAAAATGGTTGTGTTCAAGCTACAATAAAGGAGATGATGGACAAAGGATATATCTGACCAAGTGTATCTCTGTGGGGAGCGCCCATCTTGTTTGTGAAAAATAAATATGGCACACTTCGATTATGGATAGATCACAGACAACTCAATAAGACAACCATAAAGAACAAGTACCCCTTACCAAGAATCCATGACATGTTCGACTAATTGGGAGGTGATTCCATCTTCTCGAAGATCAAATTAAGGTCTGGATACCACCAAGTTCGGATTAAGAATGAATACATCCACAAAACAACCTTCAGGATGAGGTATTGTCACTATGAATTCGTGGTGGTGCTATTTGGGTTAACCAACGCCCCCGCCACCTTTGTGTGCTTGATGAATAATGTACTCAAAAATTCCTGGACAAATTTGTGTTGGTTTTCATTGATGATATCCTAATATACTCCAAGAATAGGGAGGAGAACTAAGAACTTCTTAGACTCGTACTTCAAGTACTAAGAGAGCATTAGCTCTACACTAAGTTTAGAAAGTGTGATTTCTTTCAGAAGCAATTCCATTACTTATGCCAAGTAATTTCTAAGGAAGGGGTGGTAGTGGACCCTTAAAAGATCAGATCTATTATGGAATGGTCTACCCCAAAGTATGTATCTGATATTATGTCCTTAAAATCTGCATCATCTCTGTACATCTCCTTGAGATTGTCAAAACCTAAAGTTTTCACTCAGAACTCCTGTAGAATCAAACATTTATTTATCAATGCATCAACAACCTTGTTAGCAGTTCCATAAATATGCTTTATAACAAAAGTAAAAGTATACATATATTCAACCCATTTTGCATGCTTCTAGTTCAATTTCTCCTGTCGAGTTATGAATTGTAAAGCATGGTTATCGCTATACAAGAAAAACCCCTTTGGGACCAAGTAATGCCTCCACTTCTTTAGCACCTGTATGACTACATGAAACTCCTTATCATAAGTGGAATATTTCATTTTGGTCTCATTCAACTTCTCACTGAAGTATGCAATAGGTCTATTGTCTCAACTTAAGACTACTCCAATCGCAAACCCACTTGCATCACATATGACTTGAAATCTTTTGCTGAAATCTGGCAGAACCAGAACTGGTTGTCTAGTTATTCTCTCTTTCAACAACCTGAAACGTGTCTCTTCTTCTTCTTCTTCTATCCATCTTTAACTCATTCAAAGAGATCACAAAACCCAAATAAATGAGTTATTTCTTCATGAAATATGATTTCTTCAAATTTATCAACAACTTCTCTTGCTGCAACCTACTCATTACTAAAGTTAAGTGTTTCAAATGTTCTCCTTTAGTCTTACTGAAGATTAGTATATCATCAAGATACATGATTACAAATTTTCCAATGAAATCTTTCAAGACTTCGTTCATCAATCTCATAAACGTACTAGGTGCATTCATCAAACCAAATGACATGACAAGACATTCATACAGACCTTCATTTGTTTTGAATGATGTCTTCCATTCATCACCGTCCCTCATTCTAATCTGATGATATCCACTTTTCAAGTCAATTTTTGAAAAAAAAAATTCTCCACTCAAGCAATCTATCAAGTCATCCATCCTGGGTAAAGAAAATCTATACTTGATGGTGATCTTGTTTATAGCTCTTGATTTTGTACACATTCTCCATCCACCATATTTCTTCAGTCTTAATAATGTAGGTACAGTGCACGGCATCAAGCTTTCTCTAACCAACTTTTGACGGGCGAAATTGGTCGTCCGTCAACTAGAAGAACGAGTCTAGTCTGGGGTTGTCTAAGTAACCCAAGCTGTTTAGTGTAACTCGATCTGATGGGTTTAATGGCTCCGTTAGCCAATCTAAAGTACTAAAAGGAAAAAAAAAATTGATAATAACTAACTAATGCTAAAATACTATAATATATATGTATATACATACTCTGATATAATTGTTTTAAATGTGTTTAAGAAGAACAAGAAAACATAAAAATACCATTTACGAACAACATTTATAGGTTGTAAGTTTCACTGGAAACTCATGAAATTAATGTAGAAAATAATTGCTTTCAAGGAGCAGATAAATAAAGCACATTCAAATAAATTTTTTTCTCTATATAAATCTAACAAATCATGAATTAACTAGACTATGAAACATAGATGTACAGATAGTCAAAAGATGATCTAAACTTTATGGTTTCACTATGCATAATTGATAGAAATTAGAAACATAAAGGAGCTAACCTGATGTTAGTTTTGTAAATGTATTCGAGATTCTGTGTGAATAAAAATCATCCAGCTACCACACCTATGAAATAAATCTGCAATAGACTTATAGTGCAAATGTTCTAAATAAATTCATAACCTGTCCTGGTAACTGAAATTTAATAACATAATAGGTAATACAAATAAACCTTGTGATCTTATGATCACAAGTGATTACAGTAAGATAAACCTGAGTGTAACACATTGCATTTCATTATTCAACTAAAAAAATCAAAGAGAAATCCTTTCATTCAAATTAAAGATATGAAAAGAGATGATCACAGTGTCAATATCTAGAGCAACAAATTATGGATGATATTTATAACATGAGTGTCCCAAACATAATAGATCATTGATTCTAATACTACAAGACCTATTAATATACCAAAATTAACAAAAGGATCAATGAAAATACCATTCACAAAAGGCTAAAGCCAAGATGCTTATGTGTTGTTTCATTTAGTCTTGGAATCATTCATCCATCTTCTTCTCTAGGCCAAGATGCCTCTCAATTACAAAATGCATGTTTTTTAAAGGGTATTTGGGAAATATGAGCTCCCTATCTCTGAGGATAAGATCAGATCCCATAAGATTAAAACATTACAAATATGGGGGTCTACAGCCACCCAAGATCAAATTGTATCTTCAAATATTTATGAAAGTTTTCCATATTTACAAAATGAACAAAAGGAGATAACTAATCAACTAGATCCAACATATTCCATCCCATAAGATCAACATCAAATATACCATGTCCTGAAAAACCAAAATGAGAACAAGTTAAAAATTTTATTAACAAATAATTACTAAATTTCATATGAAAATGAATTGGCTATAGAATCTCTCGATTCTGTAGCCAGTCTTATGTTGGTAAAATAAATCCCAGTTGAACTGATTTGATTTAGAAAAAACAACATGATTGTAATAAGAATCGTCTTACCATTTAACTAATAACTAAAAATGGATCAAGATATCTCAGAATTAATTATGTCCTTCACATTGTCTGCATTCATTATCATGATGTTTCCTGTCTTTTTGAGATGCTTGGCATGTCTCTGTTCATTTTCCTTGAGGTCATGGTTTTCTTTTATGAGAAATTCATTGTGGTTTGTGAGATATTTAAGCCTTTATTGTAGAATGGGAATGTTCTTATAGTACTGTTCAATCCAATGCAAGCAGAATTCACAATGCACTGAAGGAGTAACCTATCAATGGAGCATATAGTTGGATGTAAGAACATCAACACTACATGTTGTCAACCCTTGACCGAGCTTTATACCAGTAAACTCCTTTCTACCCTACCCTCAATACAAGGTGGTATATTGTTAACATAGTCAAATGGATGATTAGGATCCAACTTATGACAATCAAGATCTTCTTCTGCGAGAAAATTCTCAATTTCAGGATATGAATCCTCATGGACCTAGATCGGGTTGATCAAGCTCACATGAGGCTTAGATCGATTATGCAGACTTCTTGAAATGAGTTGACCAGACCTCTTATTTCGAAACCCTAACATTGCTTGCTTCTTTTTTGATTGTTTGCGAGGGTCATCACTATCGGAAATTATAGTGGCTTTAAGGCCAACAACTAATTCATGCCCAAGGGTTCCAATTGACTCAGATCCAACATTATGTTGCCCAAGTAAAAAATGATCAGGTATTTCCTCATGATGAGGGTTTTTCTTCAAAGGATTTGGCTTGTCATTTGAGAAATCAAAATGTTTCTCTATCAGAGGTTTATCCAACATAGGGGTTTCTGTAGGAATGTCTGTAACAAAACTATTTCGAGCTAGAAACCCATCCCAATCATCACCCAAGGTTTTCAAATGATGAATCAACAACATTTTAATTAAACCATGGTGAAAGAGGCTAGAGTTGAGGCTCTTCTTCTTGTATCTTTTCGACATTTTGTACAAACTCCTTAGCAAATAAAATGACACATTCAAATGGAAGCCTGTAAAGAGCATAAGAAATCGCACATGGTAAAGAAAAACCAGGCCATAACAACCCTCACAGGTAATAAATTGTTTTAGAACTGATAAAAAACCATGCCACCTAACCTTAAGGAAGGAAACATGAATAACATTCTCACAACAGTCAATATTTTTGTAGGTCATGAAAAGACTCCAGGGCACTTCGTTAATTTTTGAATTCTTGAACCACTTCTAACCAGTGAGAGGAAGCCTTGTTGCTTCACTTAATAAATCTTCAGTCACCTCCAACTGAAAATCACCAAATGTTTCTCTGTATCCATCAAACATTTGGGAAAATTCTTTGGCCACGCAAAGGTTATACCCTTTGAACTTCTTAATGAAAATATCCCACCGGATTTTCAAATCCTCACCCGCATCATCGTGAATTAACAATGCTTGAGATCCATTCAACTTTATTCGCACAACAGGAGCCATTAAGGATATGACCAGACTTTAACAAGGGTGACTCAAACTATCTGTGGGTTTAGATGGTAGTGGTAAGAGGGACAAGTCTCAGTAGATACCATGAAAAAAAAATAAGAATAAAACCTGTGTGATGATATCATATACATGAAGGTCTCAGTTATAGGGTTTGAACACTCCTGGTAATGAAATATCTGAGTACATATCACTACACAAACCCTTAGCTCGTAATGAGAGGCCTGCTAATTCATTCTTCTAGACAAAAGAAAGTACAGGATACGATTTTGGTGCATTTAATCCCCACATCATGTAATGGATATAGTCAAAGGGTTGGGATGGATATGTTTTTACAATTCAAATGTGAATCGATGTTTGGTATTATATTTTATTTACAAAGGATTCAAATAAATAAGCTTACAGTCCAAAAGCAAATCAACATAAGTATTATATCGATATTTGATAAACTCAAAAAGGAAAATCATTCAAGTAAGAAACATGAGGTAGATGTAACCACATTAAACCTTTAAAAACTAGGCGTTGGATAGGGATATAATGAAAAATTAATTTTCCATGCTTGATTCATGCTTTCAGTCATGAATCAAGCATGAAAATGCAAGATAAAAATAAAACAAGAATAATCGAACATCTTTTATAATCCAAAAATCACCCCCAGATAGTAATATTTACAGGATGAGGTGGGGGCATCTACAGGAAGTGTCGTTTGTTGTTCAAAATAGAAAAAACATGTAGTACTGCCAACAATGGCGACTTATTGGGAGAAGCAGTTATATCTGCATCACCAAAAATTTCATGTTAGGACTGAGTAGAATGATTAAATATTAAAGAACAATTGAAAGGAAATCAAGCATCCCAATCAAATCCCCAAAAAATCACCCAGTCCATGTTCAGATGTATCTTTCTTCAAATGAAATCCATTGAAATTTTTTAATTATGAGAGCAATGATATGGAAGCTAATGAATCTAATACTGTTGACAGGGATGTTGTTGCCAGTAGGCATCCATATCCTCAACAAGGATGTCAATTATCCCACTCTGACGCTTCTACCCTGTCCAAGAATTGTCAATTCAAAATGAAGGGCGTTTTATGATTAATATCAAAACTTATACCTGATAATTTTCTTGAACTCAACATTGCTTCACTACTAGTAGGCCTGTTCAGTACCCCAATGAAGTTTTCTTGGCATAATGCATGCATTTACCCGTTGCCTACAGACATGTTGAGTATCTCATCGGGTTTACAGATAATTCCCACAACTCTCTAGAAACTATTTGCAATTTTCCATAAATTTAATGATCTTTAGAAGAGAGGGGTGACACTGAAAATTTCAGTTTTTAGAATACTTGATATTTTCCAGCCTTAATTTTTTTTTTTATGACCTTTATTATGATCTGAAATTAGTTTTTTGACAAGGATAACTTCTCGAGGACAAGAAGGCATACTTTAGTTGTTTTATTTAAAAACAAGGACAGTGTAAAGATCTTTAATGATGTTCGTGTCTTCTCATGATTATAAAGTGAAACCAAGAAACCTACTTTAAACATAAAGTTTCTTTATCTAGGTTGTGTTTCAGCAATTTACAACATTGGTGCTCTGAAGAAACCTTGACTATTACTTCATGATGAGGCATTCTGGTTTCCCTTCACGAACTAAAAGGTGATACAGACATAAGTTTATTTCAAATATAGAAACATCAAGAAAAATAAAAACAAAATTAGAAAAAACAAAAATTAAACAAAGAAAAATATGTACAAAGGTGAATCTAGAAACATCAGGGAAAATACCTTTTGAGATCTTGTCCATTCACCGAGAAGGTGTCTAGTTGTCCCTCCAAATTGTGTAGATGAAAAGAGTTGGGACCTAGTTTTTCAGCGATTATGAATGGCCCCAACCACAGGTTCTGGAACTTGGCATGTTCCCCTTTTCCTTCGTGAGGTTTATCCCATTTGAGAACTAGGTCTCCTACCTCAAAGTTTCTATCCGAAGAAGAGTTTGAATTAAACTAGCCTTTCACAATCTATTGAGGCTGATCCAACCTCTCCTTTTCTTGTGCTCTTACTTCCTCTAGTTTCAACAAGGCATTAATTTGACTTTCAAGAGGAGGACATTCCTCTTCTTGGACTTTCTTTGATAATTACAGAGAGGGAAGCAGAGCATGTTAAGGGAGAATCGCTTCTCTTTCGTAGACAAGAAAGAAAGGGGAATTTCCAACAGAGGTTTTTGGTGTCACCCTATCATCCCAGAGTGCATTAAATAGCGCATTGTGCTAATTTTTGTGGTTTTCAGAAACTGTCCTCTTGATGTTTTTTATCAAATTTTTGTTTGTTGATTCTACTAGGCCATTTCATTGGGGATAGTAGCTGGTAGAATATTTTAGTTTGATCACGTTTTATAAAGAAAAAAAACTCATATCAAGGGATGAAAAGTAAGAAGCATTATCAAATACCAAACATTCAGGGATGTTGAACCTAGTAATGATATTTGAATCAAGGAAAGATACTACCTGGTTCATCTTTACCACTTTCAAAGGTGCAACTTCGGACCATCTAGTAAAATAATCCATTGTTGTAATCATGTATTTATGCTTCCATGAAGAAGTAGGGTTAATGGGCCTTATAATGTCGAGACCCCACTACTGGAAAGGTGAATCTATAGTAACAGGATGTAAAGGGAATGCTTCCTTTTTCACCTGTCCAACAACCTTTTAGCAGATCATGCATTTACAACACAATGCATGGGCATCTATGAATAATGTGGGCCAATGGTACCCATCTCGTAACACTTTGTGAGTAGTGGTGTCTCCATTGAAGTGTCCACCGGCCTCACCTACATCAATTTTAGATAGTACTTTCTCTGCTTCATCTTTTTCCAAACAACGCATGAGAACACTATGAAAATTCCTTAGGAATAATACATCATCTATCAACTAGAAAGATGTAGATTTTAGTCTTAGCACTCTTCTATTTTTTGGATCAAGATAGCGAGGAGAAGAATCATGTGTTAAATAAAACTTAATATCATCAAACCAAGAATTAGCAACAACTTGTGGACAACTGATTTGTTTTTTGTCATGTTGGTTTACAGTTAAGGAATTGATTTGACTTTCTTTTTCTTTAACTGAGTCAACAACTAGCTTACATAGACCTTAACCTCTAACAATTTGTGCAGGAGTTATTTCGAGGTCATACTCTTGTAATGATGTCATCCATTTTGCCTGTTTTTCACTCAATTCCTTTTGTACCAACAAGTTTCTAACAACAGGATAAGGAACGATGACTTTAGTTCTGGATTTCAGCAAGTATGATCGTAAGTGTTTCACTTCTTTAAAAAAAACATAAGCCTGTTGATCTATAGTCAGGTAATTCAGCTTAGCCCCTTTGAAAATTTAACTCATGAAGGCAATGGGGATTTCATCGCTTTCAACGTTATTTTGGGTTAACACAACAGAATAAGATCGGTCAGAGGCGAAAGTGCACAGAGTGAAATCTTGCAAGAAATTAGGACTCATTAAGGAAGGAGCTTCTATTATGGATTTTCTGATGGAATCAAAATATTGGATTTCCTATGGTCCCCAACGATACTGAACATCCTTTTTAATCAAATTTTGTAATGATCTTACCATTTCTGAAAAACTTGGGACAAACCTTCTGACAAAATTAATCTTGCCCAAAAATGACTGCATGGCATTTTTGGAAGAGGGAGGGGAAAGTTTAGCAATATCTTGGGTTCTTTATAGATCAATAATCATTCCATATTTGGACACTATGAAGCCAAGTAATTTTCCTTGCTCCACCGCAAACACTAATTTCTTAGGGTTGAGAGATATTCCATACTTGCAGCATCATTCTAGGACAACCCTAAGGTGAGACAAATGATCTTTCTTGTTTTTAGAGAAAATGGTTACATCATCAAGATAGACCACTACTGATTGATTTAGGAGACCATGAAAAGAAATGTCCATTGCTCTCTAGAAAGTGGCCCTAGCATTTATAAGACAAAAGGCATCTTCCTGTAGGCATAAGTACCCCATGGTTTACGAAAAGTAGTTTTGAGTTGATCCGAGGGAGACATTAGGACTTGGTTGTATCCCAAAAAACCATCTAACAGAGATAGTCTTTCGGAACCAAAAACTTGTTGGAGAATTTTTTCCATTGGAGGAATGGGATAATTATCTTTGTCTGAATCTCGGTTCAAGTTACAAAAATCGACACAGAGTCTAATTTCACTAATTTTCTTCATTATAGGAACTATATTAGACACCCATTGTGTGTGTCTCACTGGGAAGATTATCTTTTCATTCAGTAATTTATTTAGTTCTTTCTTGACAGTGGGTTCCAACTTAGGGTGCATCTTTCTCATCTTCTGCTGAAAAGGTTGAGTCTTGGGTTTCATGGGGATAACATGTCGTATGATATTAGGATAAAATGTTTTCAAGTTGTTGAAACAGACCTTGAATTTTTAATCTTAAAGATAAAAATTATTGTATCTTTGAGGCTTTACATCATATAAATTTTCGAAAGCAAAAAATTCATATCCAATGAAGTCACGATGCCTTTATGGTATATTGTTTGAAAATAGAATAATCAAGAACCCAAATGAATATAAGTTTTCCAATACCTTTCGAAATAATATTTTAAAACATACATTGATTCAAAACTTAAGGTATATCAATTTACATCGGGACATCGGGATTCAGAGTTTTGAATGAACAAATGTTCAACACAAATCAAATAGTGAAACCCCGATTCCCGATATTCTGATACATTAATCCTTGATTAAAAACATCATTTACTTAAATCCGTTTTAAAAGGGGGTTTAAACTCTAAGATAGTCTCATTGCAAAATCGAGATTCGTGATTTTTTGAGAACAAAGAAACTCGTCATCGTATTCTCCGATTTCCCGATCCCCGATTTTAATTAATTCTTAAGTGAGGTTTGAAATTAATCTAATTACTGTTAAGTATGATTAAGAGTGACTAATCATATCGGTAAATCGTGATTCGAGATTTCGTGAGCAACAATTTTCATATCATTGAATTTCCCGATTCCCCGATCCCCGATTTCCCAATTTCCGAGCTCTTGATTAATGAAATACCGAAAAGGTAATCTGGATTAATTAAGATAATAAAATGTTTGACTTAAATAATAGATCGCGATTTCAGTAATCGTTGTTTTGCGATGATTTATTTTCTTGACATCGAAAGTTCTGAAACCCCGATGAAAGCGTTTTCAAAATTAAGTTAAGATTAACGATAATTAATCATTCTCAGAAATGAGGTTTAATGTTTCAAACTTTTAATAAATGATCTGTATAGGACAGGTTTCTATTATATTTGAAAATATTGGAAAATCTCAGGTACAAACATTAAAAGCAATTTATCGGGAATATCTTTTGCATTTATTTCATAATAGATGAACAAATCTCGAAGATTTTACGATATATTCGAAATAATTTTTTGAAACGTTTACATTATTTCAAAGCTGAATTCTGCTCTGCTTCAGGTTTTCAAGTGAACACATAGTTTTTCCTCTTCTTCTGAGCTGCTCCACCATTGGCAGTTTTGTTCTCTTTGGAATCTTGCTGCTAAGTTATGGCACCCAAAAAGGCTTCAAAGAAAACCGAAGAACAACCGGAAGGTGATATCATTTCAGATACTACTGCAGCTGGAATAATACACAATGTTAAATCATGGGCTGCAATTGCAGAGAAAATGAAAGATGAACTTTCATATTCGGATAATGGTACAGATAACCATCTCCGAGACATAGCCAAAACAGGTCTTCATAAGGTTGCAGCACATCCACGACTGGTTTCATATACAGATATGGTTGCTTGGGCACTAGATAAGGTGGACGTTCCGACAAGGAGTATCCTGAACGAGCAAGGAGCGGTTATTGGCTCATTCAGACCCGAACATGTCCAAGTAATGTATAAATTATCACCCAATTATAGGCATACGTTTAATTCTGAGTTTTTAGCTTCATTCCAACAAAAAGAATGTGTCG
>SNQJ01S0016526.1:45480-74234 GCA_010110895.2 Picea sitchensis
ATTGTTGTTTATGATATTAGATTGATTTGGATGTTGAATGTGTTACAGTTTTTCCTCTGGAATTATTTCAATAATTTTAAGACCTGTAACCTTCTGTTCCTTAATATTTTCTTTTGTTAGAAATCCTCTGTCTCATTCATTATGGTTAATGGAAGTATAAGATTCTTCTCAGACTAAAACCTTATATTTCTCTGTGTTATTTTTTATCGTTTACAATTTCATAACTGTCACTGAACCAAGAAACGGCCTTAACTGTGTCTTTACTTTTTGTTTTAAGTTTTAAATTTGTTTTATCAATATCTTCCCTGAATGTCTGAAGTAACAAATCTATAAAAAACCCCTTTAACAAACATATAAAAAACCAAATACCTATGATAGTCCCTAATGGTAGACAACTAAATGTAGAACCCGGCTTACAAGATCAAACCAACATTGCGTTGAACCTATTTAATACCATCTTACAAACTGCAACAAATAGAACCGAGTTAGAACGATCGTGGGCAATGATTGAACGCGACATAACCATCCAGGAACAACGGGAAGCAAGACAGAGACAGTTGAGAGACTGAATCTGATCAAGTTTTCTTTGTTTCTTTGCTTTAAAAGTATTATCATATTTGGATGCCTAGACGGTGTGTTTTATAGCCTTAAAACACAAACTCTGGAACAACACAAGTCATCATACGTCCAGGAAAAAACATCTTTAAATTCCTTAAACAATTTTATAAAAGAAGAACATTCTTGCTCGGAACATTCTTTTCCCAAATTAATGTTTTGGGGATTTTATTTAGTCCCTGAGTTGATTGTTTCATAAACCAGAGAAGAAATTTTTGTTTTACAGTTTACTAACCCTCTAAATTTATCATGCAAGTCATAAAAGGTTTCTAGTCTTACCACAGATTTAGCAATAGAGTTACTAGATCAGACGTTGATTAAGGAGATCTAAAATATGATATTACCATGAAGTTGCGGACATTTTCATCATGAGTGCCTTCATCGATAATTGCACCTTGGAAAGTGTCCTCCATATGCAATAAGTTGATTATTTGTTGATCATCGTCAAACACTCTCCAATTGGTAATGTTATCCAGGATAGACGGTCTGAACAACAATTCAATCGAAAATGCATTAGGATAAAGACCTTCTACGGGTACAAGTTTATAAGCGACGTTAGCCAATAAATCATTCTCCAAATTACTTAATCTAGGAACAAAATTTATATTGAATGCTGAAAAGTTTTGCATTAGAATCCATACCTTAGTCTAGTAGCTTTTCAGATGTGGTGATAGGCAATGTATGGAATTCCTTACCTGCCCGACCATGATTTATGAATCACCGAATACCATTAAATTTTTTACATCCATATCTATTGCTTTCCTGAGTCCTTCCAAAAGTGTTTCATATTCGGTGGTGTTATTAGTGCACTTGAACACCAATCAATAGGTAATGAAAGTTTTGTTACCTGCGGGGTCAATGAGTAGACATCATGCATCAGATCCTTCTTTGGATTTAGATTCATCGAAGTACAATGACCAAATTTGAGCTTTATCGACAGTGTTTGACACACTTGGCAAAGTTGATGTCTGTGTTCAGGTCATAAGTTTTGATTATTGCTCAGGATTTGTGATGGGGGAAATTTCAATCATGAAGTTACCAAAGAAAGTGTTCATTCCCTGCATTTCAAATGAATTAGCAGATGCAGTAAATGGCTCATTTCTTTCATTCAAATTTGTCATGGTGTGCTTGAGATAACATTCATGATTAATCCTAATTCTATTTGGCTGTCCATTTTCTGGCAGCCACAAATCAGACCAATCTGTTGCAAAGTAACCATGCAGTTGCTCAAACCAATCCCTGCTCAAAAGAAAACCATAGACTTCGAGGATGTCAACAACAATGATGTCAATAATTTGGTGAACTTTAGGATTAGAATACAACCTAACCATTCTTAAGTTCACCGATTACCTTAACATTCATCCGATCAAGCTGAATGATTTTGAGACTAGAAGGTTGAACTTTTGCATTAATTTTTTGGCAAACAGATAAAGGCATAACATTTGATGATGCGCTGGAATCCACCATGAAATTACGTACATTGATATTAAAAATTTCAAAAGTTAATAATAAAGGTGGGACATTTTTGCGAGTATTAACAACAAAATTCTGTTGATTTCTTGTCGTTGTCCCTGAAACAATTTTATCTATATTTGATACAGTTTTTCAGTCAGATCTCTTTTATCTGGAGGTTTGGATGTCGTTTTAGTAGGAATCGTTTTTTCTTTTTTAGAACTGATTTCTACAGTTTTCTTGATGCTAAGATCATTGTTCTTATTATTTTCTTCAATATTTTGAAGCATTTTCTGCGGAATAAGAGGAAATTTCAAAAACTCGAAAATAGAAATATTAGCTCTTATTTTTTTTAGATCTTCAATCAAGTCATACTCTAAAACTAGGGCTGCTAAACTCTGCTTTATTTCATCTTGTTTTGACTATTCTGGAGGCACATTATTACTGATTTTGGAAGAGGGTTTTCTCTGTACTTTACTTCTTGTGTTGTAAGGGTGGACAGTTTCAAAGTTCGCTTGGAAAATACTGTCAAAGAAGTGCCCGAAGATATTGGGAGATGACTCCTCTTCTTCACGTACTTCTTCCTCAACTATGTATTCATAACTTTTAGGGGGGATAGAGTTATCGTGTGCTTCAAGAATAGTTTGCAGAGTGTATTGTAAGCTTTCAAAATTAAGACCTTTAGTGGTCCGATTTGGTTGGTTGGGGGGAAAAGGATTTCTAAATAGAGGTTTAAAAATTCCTTTGCTTGAGGATGCTTCTTCGGTCAATCTCTTCAAGTCTACGACTTGATTTGATAATTTTTGGACAACATTTTGAAAACATTCTAAGTCTAGAGTTTTTGGTTGGATTTTGGCTTGGGGAGGCCTTGTAAGGATTTCTATTATATTTTTAGAAGATGGGGCTATTTCAGATTCACTATTGAGATTAACATTCAAGATTAATATATCCTTTTTGATTTGGCTCGCCTCCTCAAAAGATTCTAGTAATGTAGAATTCCTAGACCTTTTAACCCAAATTGCTATATTATTATGTAGAGCTTTGGTGTAATATGCAACAATAAGACTTTCAGCAGGCCTTGAATCAGCGAGAATTTGGTTCCTTAACATAAGGAACCTTTGGTTAAAATCTTTTACTTTCTCTTTAGGGTTCATTTTTAGGCTAGAGAGTTCCATAACTAAGACTTCAGGAGATTTATCATCTCGAAATTTCTCTAAGAAACAGGTTTTGAATTCGTCTCAAGTGACAATTGTCTGGGGCTACTGGGTGAAATACCATGTATAGGCATTGCCCTAAAACGTATAAGGAAAGAGTCTACATACTACATCTTTATTCTCTACACTTCGGAGTCTAATGGCCAACATGAATTTCATTATGTGATCTTTGGGAGATTCCTCAGAATCCAGATCAAATTTAGGTAACCATTTCTCTGGTTGTTTTGGCAATGGGTGTTGGGGTCCAGGTACAACCACAACATCATGATCAAGACATGGTCTGGAGGGATTGTTTTAGTTTTCCATGGGTGTAGGTGGTGTTGAAGGTTGAGATGGTTTAGATGAGGAACTGCCTTTGTCAAAGGATTCTCCTCCTAAAGAGGATGGAGATGAATGAGGTGGGGAAGGTGGAATACTAGATCCCTCGGCTTTGAGAATAGGTGTCTCAGTAGGATTGATAATATTGTCTCCTAAAGGGTTTAAAAGTAGACCAACGCCTTCAAGTTTTTCTCTAATATTAGAGATATCTAAGGGTTGATTAAGTGGCCTAATAGGTTATTTGATGTAGGGCAAGACTCTATGTGTCCTTATGAGTGACTGACGAACAATTTCTTGCATGTTGGCCCCTTGAGTATTTTGTGTTACCATCTCAATGGGAATCTGGGGATTTTCATTCAAGGTAGTTGTTGTTTCAGAAGTAACGTTATTTTTAGAGTGACTCTGTGTTACTATAGGGGAGCAAGTGTGTGGGGGAGGAATCTTATGACTTCGATGTTCCATCAATTGTATTTAGGCCCTCCTTCTAGTGTCATTTGTTGATGAGTGAAATTGACCATCCATCAACTGGAAGAACGATTCTGGTTCGGGGTTGTCTAAGTAACCCAAGCCATTTAATGTAACTCGATATGATGGGTTTAATGGCTTACTTGTCCAATCTAAAGTCCTAAAAGGAAAACAAAAGAAATAAATAACTAACTAATGCTAAAAAACTATAATATATATGTACATACATGCTCTGATATAAATGTTTTAAATGCGTTTAAGCAGAACAAGAAAACATAAAAATCCCATTTATGAACAACATTTACAGGTTGTAAGTTTCACTAGAAACTCACAAAATCAATGTAGAAAATAATTGCTTTCGAGGAGAAGATAAAAAAAGAACATTCAAATATTTTTTTGTTTTCTCTATATAAATCTAACAAATCATGAATTAACTAGACTATGAAATACAGATGTACAAATAGTCAAAAGCTGATCTAAACTTTCTGGCTTCACTATGCATAATTGAAAGAAATTAGAAACATAAAGGAGCTAACCTGATATTTGTTTGTGAAATGTATCTGGGATTCTATGTGAATAAAAATCATCTAGCTACCGCGGCTACGAGATAAATCTACAATATACTTATAGTGCAAATGTTCTGAATAAATTCATAACCTGTCATGGTAACTGAAATTTAATAACAGAATAGGTAATACAAATAAACCCTATGATCTTATGATCGCGAGTGATTATAGTAAAATAAATCTGAGTGTAACACATTGCATTTCATTATTCAACTAAAAAAATCAAAGAGAAATCTTGTCATTCAAATTAAAGAGATGATCATAGTGTCAATATCTAGAGCAGCAAATTATGGATGATATTTATAACATGAGTATCGCAAACATAATATATCATTGAGTCTAAATCTACAAGACCTATTAATATACTAGGATTAACAAAACATCAATGAAAACACCATTCACAAAAGGCTAAAGACAAAATGCTTATGCGTTGTTTCATTTAGTCTTGGAATCATTTGTCCATCTTCTACTCTAGGCCACGATGCCTCTCAATTACAAAATGCATGTTCTTTAAAGGGTCTTTGGGAAATCTGATCTCTGTATCTCTGAGGATAACATTAGATCCCATAAGATCAAAACATTACAAATATGGGGTTCTATATCCACCCATGATCAAATTGTATCTTCAAATATTTATGAAAGTTTTTCCTATTTACAAAGTAAACAAAAGGAGATAACTAATCAACTAGATCGAGCATGTTCCATCCCATAAGATCAACATCAAATATACCATGTCTTGAAAAAATGAAATGAGAACAAGTTAAAAAAAAATTTAACAAATAATTAATAAGATCGAGCATGTTACTAAATTTGCCTTGAGGTCACGGTTTTCTTTTATGAGCAATTCATTATGGTTTGTGAAAGATTTAATCCTTTCTTGTAGAATGTCAATGTCCTTATAATATTGTTCAATCCAATGCAAGTAGACTTCTTAATGCACATTAGGAGTAACCTATCGATCGAGCGTATAGTTGGATGTAAGAACATCAACACTACCTGTTTTTGGCCCTTGACCGAGCTTTATACTAGTAAACCCCTTGCTACCATCGAGACAAGTTGGGAGATTGTTAACATAGTCAAATGACTGATTAGGATCCCACTTATGACAGTCGAGATCTTCTTCTATGAGAAAATTCTTAATTTTGGGATCTGAATCCTCATGGATCTTGATTGGGTTGATCGAGCTCACATGAGGCTTATATTAATTATGCAAACTTCTCGAAATGATTCAACCAAACCTTTTATTTTGAAACCCTAACATTGTTTGCTTATTTTTTTATTTTTTGGGAGCGTCTTTACTATCGGAATTTACAGTGGCTTTAAGGCCAACAACTAATTCATGCATAGGGGTTCTAATTGACTCGGATCCAACGTTCTATTTCCCAAGTAAAAAATGATCGGGTATTGCCTCATGACAAGGGTTTTTCTTCAAAGGATTTGGCTTGTCATTTGAGAAATCAAAATGTTTCTCTATCAGACTTTTATCCAACATAGGGGTTTCTATCGGAATGTCTGTAACAAAACTGTTTTTAGCTAAGAACCCATCTCAATCATCACCCATGGGTTTCAAATGATGAATCAACAACATTTTCATTAAACCATGGTGAAAGAGGCTAGAGTTGAGGCTCTACTTATTGTATATTTTCGACATTTTGTATAGACTCCTTAGCAAATAAAATGACACATTCAAATGGAAGCTTTTAAAGTGCATAAGAAATCACACATGGTAAATAAAAACCAAGCCATAACATCCCTCACAGGTAATAAACTGTTTTAGAAATGATAGAAGACTATGCCACCTAACCTTAAGAAAGGAAACAAGAATACCTTTCTCACAGCAGTCAATATTTCTGGAGGTCATGAAAAGACTCCAGGGAACTTCATCAATTTTCTAATTCTTGAACCACTTCGGACCAGTGAGAGGAAGCCCTGTTGCTTCACTCAAAAACTCTTCAGTCACCTCCAACTGAACATCACCAAATTTTTCTCTGTATCCATCAAATGTTTGGGAAAATTCTTTGGCCACGAGAAGGTTATACCCTTCGAACTTCTTAATGAAAATATCCCAACCCTGGATTTTCAAATCCTCGCCTGCATCATCGTGAAACAACAATGCTTGAGAGTCATTCCGCTCTATTCGGACAACAAGAGCCATTAAGGGTATGACCAGACTGTAACAAGGGTGACTTAAACTATCTGTGGGTTTAGATGGTAGTGGTAAGAGGGACAAGTCTGAGTGGATACCATGAAAAAAAAATAAGAAGAAAACATGTGCGATGATAGCATATACATGAAGGTCTCAGTTATAGGTTTTGAACACTCCTGGTAATGAAAACCCTAAGTACATATCACTACACAAACCCTTAACTCGTAATGAGAGGCATGTCAATTCATTCTACCAACCAAACCAAAGTACAAGATACGATTTTGGTGCATTTAATCTTCACATCATGTAATGGATACAGTCAAAGGGTTGGAATGGATATGTTTTTAAAATTCAAATGTGAATCGATGTTTGGTATTATAGTTTATTTACAAAGGATTCAAATAAATAATCTTACAGTTCAAAAGAAAATCAACATAGGTATTAGATTGATATTTGATAAACTCAAAAAGGAAAATCATTCAAGTAAGAAACATGAGGTAGATGTAACCACATTGAAACTTTAAAAACTAGGCTTTGGATAGGGATATAATTCGAAATTAAGTTTACATGCTTGATTCATGCTTACATTCATGAATCAATCATGAAAACGCAAGATAAAAATAAAACAAGAATAATCGCACATCTTTTATAATCTAAAAATCACCCCCAAATAGTAATATTTACAGGATTAGGTTGAGGCAACTATAGGAAGTGTTGGTTGTTGTTTAAAATAGAAAACACATGTAGGACTTCCAACACCAACCCTTTGTCCATCAAATCTTGGACTTGTCTCTTAACCTCTTCATTCTCCTGCGGCGACAATCTGTATGCTTCTTTGTTTGGTAAAATCTCTCCTGGTATAAGGTTGATGTGATGGCTTATACTCCTGATGGGTGGAAACAAACAAGGTAAATCATCCACCACTATATCAGTGAAATTATCCAGCAGTTTCTGAATTTCCTCTGGTAGATCATCTATATTGGTACTGGTTAATATGACTCTAGGATTTCTCACCACAACAAACTACATTTCTTCTTCTTTCTTGACCTCCTCAAGAAGTTCCTTCCCACTCATGAGAAGTATAGTATTTATTTATTTTTCTTTCACCTTATCATCTTTAATTGGCAGCAACATGTGCATTCTACCATTCTTCTCTAAGGTGTATGTGTTCTTTCTCCCATCATGAACAAAATTCTTGTCATATTGCCATGGTCTTCCCAATAAAATATGACAGATATCCATGGGAATAACATCACAGAAAATTTCATCCTTATATCCCCTTATCTTAAATTCAACTAAACAATGTTTAGTGATAGCTACCTGATGTCTAGTTTGTAACCACAAGACTTTGTATGGGCTCGGATGTGCACCAGTCTCCAATTCTAGCTTCTCCACCATTTTTGTGGATACTAGATTATGTGTACTTTCACTGTCCACTATTACCTTTCATACCCTATCCTTGGTATTGCAAGTAGTTCTAAACAAACTCTTTCTTTGGACTGGATTCTCTATCTCTTTCTCTGTATTTAAGAGAAATTTCCTCATCATTAAGGATCTTCCACCTTCTGCATCTTTTGCCTCAACATTTCTCCCTTGTGCTTCTGAAATGTGAGCTTCGCCTCCATCTATTTTGCTATCGAGACATTCAAAATACTTGTGTCTGATTTTTCCATAGACAAAAGACTTTATCTTACCTCCTCTGCCTCTTCCTCTTCCTCTTGTTCACAGTAAGGTGTTCCTCTTGGCATATTTTCCTCCTTGGGAACTTCCTCCACCTTCAGGGTGAGTGTGAGGTTTATTTTCTTCTTCCTTAGGATTTTGTACTCTATCTTAGGAAATTTATTTGCCTCTATTCTGACTTCTACCTCTGCCCCTTTGACCTTGCTTTCAGGCCAACTTTTCTTCAGCCTTTAGAGAAATCTAATAAGAATCTTCCACATTTCTAATCATCACCATACTCATCTCATCCTGAATGTCATATCTCAGACCATTCATGTATCTGGCGACCTTATCATCATCACTTTCTCGATGACCTTCTCTAATGTTTATCTTGTAGAACTCTTTAGTGTAATCTTTCACTGTCATCCCATTCTGTCTCAAATTCTGCATTCTTCGAAACAAATTAATTTGGTAATCCTTGGGTATAAACTTGGCTTTCATATTTGCAACCATCCTATCCCATATTTTAATTCTTTTCTTGCCTTTTCAATGCCTATCTACCTGCAGTTCATCCCACCATAGTGTTGCATTCCCTTTAAGTCTAGTGACAACATGTTTGACTTTCTTGTCTTCTTCGACATCCTCATAGTCGAAGTATTTTTCTAGAGATCTAAATCAATCTAGTAGCTCCTCAACGTCTATGTTTCCTTCATACATCGAGATATCCATATTTTCTCTGGCACCTATTCTTGCAATATCTCTAAATAGATGTTATTTTGCGGTGTCTTCGGCTAGAACTTCTTCTTCAGCTCCAGCCTCATTTTCTCTTTCAGCTTCACTGACATCTCTAGTTTTAGTTTTCCATCTTTTTGCTATATCCATAACATCCAATTGAACATGGAGTTCTCTCATCTCCCTTTCCACATCTGGATCGAGAATTTCTCTCTCTTGACATCTTCTTGATGGCATTGTTCAAATCTGTTCCTTGCATAATTCAAATCACAACTTGCCTTTTGTATCCTCTCTATAGAAAAAAAAATTGTAGGCTCTGATACCACCTGACGCAACACCCCTTACCTCAGTAGGTTTTGATCGACCTCCGAGTCTAAGGATCGTTCTTAATCTCCCTGTGAGTCTAGATGACTCCTTGATTTCCCCATAGGAAATATTCCACACACAAGTGTGTATCCATAGGTCCTTAGGAGTTACACCTGTGTGAACAAGCACTAAGTGCCAACTCTTAACCACGTGGTTGACTGACGTGACCACACTCTTCAACTAAAAGGGGTATTTTGTGTTTCATGACTTTGTGATCCTAGATTTGAGTCTCTCTATCTCGTCAATCCATGAAACCCCAAACAAGCTACTAGGAAATTGATTCATCCCTTATATTCACTTGACATGACCTTCAAATACGATTGGGGCCCAAATGTTTCGGCACCTCGGGATTTCGTGTATTGATGAAATTCAATACAATAAGCCCCTCGCTTGATAGTTGAAATCACGATGGCTTCTTTCCATGAAACAATGACTCTGAAATTCCAGCCATTTGATGGTCCTAATTCAATTGAGACTTCCTAAATAGGGAGTTCACAACTCTCGACCCCGAGTCAAAAATTCTTCCATGCCTCAAATTCTGAAACAAAAAGCCTCAAGCACAAGACTGACGACTCTCATTGATCTGGATCCAATGACTACTATTCCTCCTGAGCTTATCACTGTTGAAGGACATTCAACCTTAACCCTCCTATTGATCTACAATATCCAATGGTTCACAGATCTTTGACGAGTCTCCCTCAGAGAATTTCAACCATCCATTCAGACTTCTCAAAGGCTCCTGAATACCTTCGCGTTCTTCACTTCCGATCTTAACTCCTGTGAGGTGACTTCAGACCTTTGATTCCCCTTAAACTCTTCAAAGGTTCTATCCTTCCTGATCTTGAACTCTCACTACAAAATCCTAGAATCTAGGAATCCCTACGCACACACCTTTGGACATTCACAATAATATCTGATTATTTCACCCTTCAACTCTTTGCACTCCTTGCAACAAAATTTCTTCAACCTTCATCCTCCGTTGAAAAAATTCTAAGACTTCAACTCACCTGTGCACACCTTGCACTGCTCTGTGCGATACTTGTGCTTCTTTTGGTATAATAAAAACAATTTCCTCCTGAGTTTTTTGAGGTAAAACTCAGACTCCGTCAATGCACTCTATGTGGACCCTTCACTGCACTCTTTGCAAGAATTCTCAAGAAGAGAAACATTTGAAACTTATTCTCCTGTTCTCACAGACTTCATGCATTCATCATAGAATCATGAACATACACACACATAGCATTGAAACAAAATGCATAACAAAGAGTATAAACAAACTGTAAACAAACCATTCAATAGATGTAAACATAATTCATCACAACACCATGAAATTGGAATCAAAGGATTCTTATATTAATTCTAGTGCTCCTATACATGGGTTCAATAGCAACAACTATCTACTTATGCAATCTTACGGTCTCTTTTCCTCTATTCTCTTTCTCTACAACTTACTATGAGAAGAATGATAATAATACCCTACCATACATACGAGGGTGTCTTTTTTATGAGTTTTCCCTCCTATTGCTCTAAGCTATCCTATTAGGAAATAAAATTTATCTACTTTACATTTATTACAATTAAATGCCTCCATATCTGACAAATGAGAGCAAAGCTCAAGATCTATTTTACAATAACAAAACATAAATGCAAATATGTCTTACTGGCTATTACATCAAGGTTCCTTCATTCAAATTAAAAATGTCTTCAAAATGTGCACCGGTGCGTTCCCAGTCGTCCTCCACTTTTGCGCTTGCTTTGTTGGCTTACGTATGATGCTCCTACATAAAGAGATCATCCCTTCCATATTGATACCCCCATATTATCCCTATACATCATACGCAGTGATACACATACCTATCAAGTTAATACTTGATTCTTATTCCATACCTACTTAGATTCTTTTATTAGAATTGTACTATTAGTTGTCTATACAGATCATCTATATAGTCTACTATACAAGCATCTATATGGGACAGATCTATGGTACTAAATATCAAGAACATAAATAGATGCTCTATAAAAGCACCTATAGGCTAAGCTGGAACAACTACAAGAGCCAAAGCCATAGGCACTAAGTGTGGTGTAGAGGAGGCATGTCCCGAGAGTTCAGAGGTTTGTCGTCAATGGAATGATAATCATCATAGGAAGAAAAGATATCTGATAGGTTAGCAACTACTATAAGGCATAACTAGGAACACCATCTTTTTTTTTTTGTTCTAACGATTGATTGATCATCTTTCTCATCGAACTATCAATAACATTAGTTAGAGACAATAGACAATTAATCGTACCCATAAGAGCTAGGAGAGATCATACCTTCTAATCCACCAATACTAGCTCTAGGTACAAAGGGAGTCACATCCCCCCTTCCAGATAGCCATTACCTCTAATAGCTAGTTCAAGCCAGCTTCCCTTCATCCCTTCAATGATTGTTTCCTCCACCATTCGTAGAGGATTCATATATTGATAGTCATAAAGGGTCAAGAACACATATAGAGAGGGAAAATACAAGGAAAGAAGATGATATGTCGGATTCTAATTCATCATTCTAAGTTGATGAATCATATGATGAGTCAAATGAATAAGTAGATGATGCAATTCCACCAGTTTCTCCATTTACCTTGTGACCCCTTCCATATTGTTTGGAAGATTCAGTTTAGACAGGGGAGGAGACAGATCAAAGTGATAGAGGATCACATAAGGAGTTCTTTTTCATTTTCAATCTCCTTGATGATTAACTAATAAGTGATTTCACTTAATCAAGTTTTAAAATCTAATCAAGGTGATCAAATATCGATAAGGAAGGAGTAGAGACAAAATATCTAGATTCATCACCTCCTATAGACCCCCCATTTATAAAATAGAAGAGTGTTCATATGAACCAACCAGATCCAAAACCTAACCTTGATACAAAGTGAGCCCTAACTAATATAATATTTTGCAGATCAATTTCATTTATTCTCTTTAATTGATTGATGACTCTGAATAGGTCCCTATCTATATATAGGGAAAAGGCAGGGACTAAATCCACATCATCCCACTAAGTAGAGTTAGGATTATTACTGGCTAGAAATAAACTAGCCGTATTCAAAAGAAGATTGTTATCGCGAGACCTTCAATGGTTTACACAGTCAAGGTAATGACCACCAACTCTCATCTTTACCTTCATCAGCGCCAGTGCCTGAGATAAATTGAAATCTCCTCCCATTTCATGGATGATACTATCATTGAGTTAGTGTATTGACTTAGATATGTAGAGGTGGAGATGTTCAAAACTATAGTTTCCAAAATATAGTTAGTGCACATAGAGAGAGTATACATCATGACCACTCACATCAAATATTGCTTGAGAGGTATGAATTCTTTGATTTCATAACTACCATCTATCTCAACTTCCAAGCATTACATTCAAGAGAAAGAGATAAAAAATCTTAATCCTTTCAGAGCCAACAAAATCTCAGGAATAATAGTGATATTCAAGTTTCAAAAGGGAATATCCCTTCCTTTGGAAGATGAATGGATGAGACTCATTCGAAAGAATCCAAGGTCTGTCACGACCATTAGATTTGAATAAGGGGTGCAGGCGTTAATTCTTCGACTCCCTCAGTCTTCGCAAGTTCGATGAATGTTGGTAATCATCGTGAAGGGGTTGAATCCTCTGAAACCCAAAGTAGCGATGTGACCTAGACCGTAGATCCAAGGATGTATAGGGACCCTCATTGACTGTAGGATTAGTGATATCGAAGTTCACACATCGGGATAATCTCACATTGGCATGACTAAACTTATGAAACCATAAGTTGTGATGTGATATGGATCGTTGGATCGAGGAAGGTCGTGGAGTGTCAATCTGACGTGAGAAGATTAATGCAAGGAGTACGTGGGAATTCGAAATTACCTAAGGACCAAGATTAGAAGAAACAAGAACTTTTCAGAAGCAGATATGAGGTCCAAAAGGCAAACTTGTTTCAAGTTTGTAAGCTCATGAGGGAAAGAAGAAGTTGAGACCCATACATTAGGGATTGCAGGAAGTAAATCAAAGGTCGAGACCTTTGAAATATCCGATATATTCCAATTCAAGAAGAAGGAAAAAGCTCAAGGAGGATAGCGGCCTTGAAGAACTCAAAGGAGGAGTGAGGGTTGAATTCACCTTATGGAAATCAAAATTTCAAAAGGGGTGACGCCAAGTTATTTTGAAAAGAGTCATTGAAATCTTGGACAGATGGTAGAAATCCATGGAGGGAGAAGCACCGATATCTGTGTGTCATTGGATCCAGTAAAACTACAAGGAGGATAAGGGATGAGAGTCATTCAACACTCTAAAGATCAGTAGAGATAGTGAGCCATCAATATAAGGAAATATTGAACCATTGATTCCTTTTGTTGGGAAAGAGACTTTGGGAAATTGGAACTTGGGAGTCTAGAGAATGGAAGAGGTTGTTTTGAAAAGTCGTGAAACATGAACTTCTGATTCAAGAGAAAGGATCTGGATCGTCATATCAGAGACAGATGGGAGGAGCGCATAGAAAACAGGAGAAAAAATATGAGCCGTTAGATATGAGTGCCTAGACCAACCAGCCATTGGATCCCAAGGAAAGTGCACGAAACAAGTTATGAAGTCATCGAAACTATCCATCGTCAGAGTTGACATGTGGCAGTAGATCCAGGAGTTAAAGAAATCAAACTTTAAAAGCTTTGCAAGGGGAAGAGTTGAGTTGATCCTAGTGATCGATGTTAGGAAGGACACATGGTGAGAGATTAGCATTTCACTGACTCATGACTCGGGGAAGTTAAAGGAAGAGTTGTGAGGACTCGCAAAGTGTGAACTCATGAGTTGATCTAAGCCATTGGATTGAGGAAAGAGGTGGACCATCGATCTGAGATGAGTGTAAAATCAATAAATTCAAGTTTGTCTCACACACAAATACTCGACACACGAAGTCATGAAGCTCTCATGAGATTGGCTTCGGGTCATAGGTGGAGGTCACATTGGTGAAGGCCAACAGAGGAGACAACATGTGCTAGGCTCTAGTTCAAGAGTTCGAGAGTCTGAGAGTCGGGGTTGGCTCACGTGTGATTACCCAACATGTGAAGTCACGAAGTTCCTTTTGGTTAGGTGAGTGGTCACAGTAGGTGGTCATGTGGAGAGAACTCACACCCAGTGCTTGTTCGTGTGAGCATAGTTTTCATAAAAGGACCTATGGATATGTATTGAATATTCCAGTAGGGATTCAAAGAGTTTCTTCAGCTCTAGGAGTAATAAGACCCAGTGGCTGGGAGTTTAGGTTGATTCCCCGACTTTCCAATTTAGGAACCGTAAAAAGAGAGGATTTGTTCCTGAGAAGATAATGAAATATTTTTTTATTTCTCGCCCATATTAGGTGTGTTACAAATTGGTATCAGAGCATGGTTACAACTATTATCCTACTTGGGCTCATGGAAGAGTTTCTTAAAAACCATATTTATAGTACTTTTAATAGAGACACTCTATCTGGCCTCCTTCTTAAAAATTATGGTTAACAATTTTATTGAAGAAAAGAAAGAAACTTTCTATTCTGTTTATGCATTTAATAAATTTGAACTATGTATTGTTCATAAACTAATACATTGTTAGCTAACAATAAGTGTTTTGTCAGCACTCGAGTAGTCGATAAATCATGAGAAAACTTCAATACTAAAGGATGTTGATGTGTCATGAAGTGGGGGATGGCTCCCACAATAGAGACAAAGAATATGACGAAAGGGGGGTGGTGGAAACCCCTCCAGATATGGTTGAAACTATAAGGAGCCTCAAGGCTGAATTACAAATTTTCAAGGTTGACAACGAGAGATTGATAAAGGAGAAAGAAAAACAAACATAAATTAACGCAATCTTGCTGCAAATATTGTCCGACATACAGAGGAAACTACTGCATGAACCCACAACCAGTCATGTGGTTCGACGATGTAAGAAGGGAAGTCAAAGTCCACCTGATATCTAAAAACGTGACTCCATAAGTGACCACACTAGGAGAAATGCCTCGAAGAAGGCCCAACTAGGAGGCAGGGGACACTCATCGATAGAGTCCTATGGAAAGGAAGATGGCAAATCTGAAGGATCTTCTAGTAGCAGAGCAAGCTCACATTCTCAAAGGAAAGGAAAGAAGTGGAAGCATTCCAAAAATCATGATCCTGAAGAATTCAAGAAAGACAAACCACCCTCTTTCGATGGAGAGATTAGGATGGGAGAAGAGGCTGAAGTTTGGCTGCTTGGTTTAAATAAAGAATTTAGAGTCCATGATTACTCTGAAAACTTGAAGGCTCGAATAACCATCTTTAACCTGAATGGAAGGGCTTCCATTTGGTGGGACGACCTTAGGAATGTGAAAGGAGTCCATAAGAAGGATCTGTCATGGAAATAGTTTGTGAAATACTTTAGGAAGCAATATCTGTAAGAGATATGCATGGATGGGAAGAATAAGAACTTCTATGAACTTAGGTTGGGGAAACTGACTATAGATGAATTTGTCAATAAATTCCTTGAACTACTGAGGTATGTATCCTACATAAAACATGAAAAGGTAAAAATGTAGTAGTTCATTAGGGGGTTACCTTAGACCTACCAAGACAGGATTGAGTTCGACAAACCAAATACCTTAGAAGAAACTATCTACAAGGCAAGGTATTGTTATGAACAGTTTGAAAGTAAGACAAGACCTCATGAGGACTAGAAGAAGAAGAGTAGTTCAGGATTCTAGAAGAAGGGGTTTAAATCCTCAAGATTTAAGATCTATGGAAAAGATTCTATAATGAGGCTTCCTACTAGAATTGTGTATCAAAAACATTTCCCCTCTCAAAGTGGAAATAAACCTTTTAAGACAGTCCCAGAAAAGTCTGATAACCTAAAGATGGAACCCTTAAAATGCTAGGATTGTGGAGAAGATCATCGATTGAGGGACTTACCACATAGGAAACATAACAGTAAGAGAGTCTACAATATCCAAGAAGATTCCACCTCCAATTATGTGGCTAGGAGCATGACACAAATTTATGTAGCCTTGGACAGTAATCAAGCCGACCACCAAGCTTCAGTAGTGGAGCTAGAAGGTATGATCACCAATGATCTAGTTTTTATTTTAATTGACCCGGGTTATAATTTGAGTTATGTGGCCCCTCAAACTATTGATAAGTGTAAACTGCAACCAATTAGACATGTTAAACCATGGTTGGTGTGATTATCCACTTGGACGAAACGAAAGGTGGAAGAGGTCATACCAACCTATCAATTCATCATGGGTTGTTACCCATGATTTTGGTCATCTTGATGGTGTATTGATGATGGTGTACTAAGGCTCCTAATAAGAACTTTCTCCTGAGAAAAGTGGCATTCATATCTTCCCATAAAACATATTTTTGAAGAGAGTTCGCAGGTTTCTTATATCCTAGGGTGCGAGAATGACCCATTCTCGCAGGCTGCCTTCAGCTAGGGTGCGAACTTCTCGCACTGTGCTACATATCTAGGGTGTGAACTTGTTCTAAAGCTTGGAAAAAGATGATGTCTCAATGGTTCTAGAAGGGAATCTTCTAGAGAATGGGTTGGAATTCGAATGGTTATCTTTGTACTGTTTTCCCTGATATTGTGGGATCATTCTTATCCAAGTAACCATCTCATCCTCTCCTATATATTGATGAAATTCTCATGGAAAAGGTTAAGCAATATCTAGGGAGATTTGTTAGTGTCCGCACCTACCGATTAGTCTGATAACAAAATTGGCGACCCAATGGGGAAAAAACCCGTTTTCTTTGTGGTTTTTGGTGTTTTTCCTTGGAAATTTTCTCTTGCCTTACCTTTCTCCATTCATATCAATCATTGAGTCTTTAGGATACCCTAATAGACTCTCTGGGTCCAGAAGCCCCTTCCAATGTTTTGTCTTTTTCCAAAAATTTGCTTAGTTTCAGACATTCTCGCACTGCACCCCATAGTGGCCTATGAGAATATATTGAGTTTGCACTCTGCTTTTAGGTCCAGTGCAAGGTTCTTTCACTCTTCTCAAAGCTAGCCTGCGAGAATGACCCATTCTCGCACTGTGTAACACTGTTAGCCTACAAACCCTCTTTTCAAAATTTTGGATTTAAGATTTTTGCATGTTCAGCTGCCCAGATCAGTATAGGTGCCTGAAAAGAGCTTATTGGACAATTGGTTGATGTTTTCTTGTCTTCGGATTTTGTGCATGATCAGTCTTAGGAAATCAAAGGCTCTTCCTGTCCATTTTTTCTCGACTTTCGTTTCTTGACTTTTCTCGGCAAAGATATACTCTCTAATTTTGGAATCTGAGTGCTCGTTTGGTTAAGAACCGATGATCAGTTTGAACGTTGGGATCCTTTGTCTTTATCATTTTCTCATTATTTGGAAGATCACTTTTCTCATGCAATTGAAAAGACTAGTTTGGTCTACTTGTTATTTTTGTTTCCATTAAAAGATTGGTTTGGGTTTTTGTCTATTGCTTGTTTATTAGTTTTTGGTTTTCTTCACTCTCACCATCATGGTGTAGGTCCTTTTTGAAAAGTGAACAACATTTTTCTTTCAAAATCATTTTCGAAAACATTGAAAATCAATTGTTGAAATTATTGAAAAAGAAACAATAGAGAATTTTTATTGTTGCATGATTCATTGCAATTGCATTTTAAAGGAAATTGTGTATCGTAGTTCAAGATTGATCCAAAAAACTTCTCTTTCCCTCTCGTACATAGGATTCATTGAACGAAAATTGATATATTTCATTCCTATCTATGCATCGTTCGGTCAGAGTCTCATACAACATCAGTTTCATCTCCGCTTCCTTTGAGTAACAACAACCCTTAATAATATTGCACAATTGTAAAATTTAACTAGTAACTCTTTTCTAGGGCTCTATTACACCAACATTTAGCTAGGCTAGCACTTTGGAATAGGTATAGAGATACACTCTCCAAAACACAAAACACACAATAGGATCTTGTGTTAAGGAGTGTCAAATTCCATTTACAACATCTTGTCCTGGGAAGCCCTTCTCACACAAGGGTCAAACACAAGGTCACATTGATATTGACAGAGTTACTCACCCTTCTTTGTTGATATCGGTGTAGAGATTGCATGTATTATGGGGGTCACTTGGAGGTATACCCACAATGATGAGTGGAAGCCTTTTGAGTTGATTTCAGGCTAGATACCCTACCCTTTCATGTGGATCGGACTGTCGAATGTCCCCCTAGGCTTTATTGTTGTCGGTGGTAACCTTAGTGGCCTATCTTTCTAGGTTCTTACACAAGGTGACTGTGAAGGGGAAAGACTTCATGGTACCTGGAATCGACGTTGGCCAAACTCACTCAGGCTCCTTGGAGGGTATACCCACGATTACGTGTGGGAGCTTACACTAGGGTGTAATTCCGTTAAGAAGGTCATCAGCTTAACTTTTCCACCCTAGCCATGCCCCTTCTCATCTCATTTTTGTGATGTTGGATTTCATCACCAACTAGTGACTTTGGAATGAGAAGGTCTTATTTACTTGGTATTGTTTCCTAGATTTTGTTTACTAGCACGTGTTGTTTGTTTACCCAAGTTGACCATACGATTTTCTTCGTAAGTTTGTAACTCATTCACAATAGATCCTCCACGTTGTTCATGTAGAATGTAGGGATTATCTCTAGAGCATCTGGGAGGTTCTCAACCCCTGCCTACAAGATCACCTGAGGGCTCTCCTCAGCAAAGTGAAGTCCAATACGTTACCACGCCACAAGTGGAATGAACTGACTCTCTAGAACATTTTCGAATTACCAATACTCGAGAGGACTTTCGACTTCACCCCAATTCTGAGCAACAATTTATGCAAGTGAATTCTTTTGGATACTTAGTTGTTGTGTCTTCTAGATCATCGATTGGACCCTTTCCAGGAATAGAAGGCCAAGATCCTTTTTTGTCTATGGGAATTTTTAGATGGGACCTTTTTGGTGCAGGATCAGGTGTTGAAAGCATCATCTCACCTGTGATTTCTGAAACCTCTAACCCAGAGGCAGTATTGTTTACTACTACCTATTATTTTCCTAGTACGGACACCCTGTGATCTGACCACATCTTGACCATCCCTATAGAAATGTCCCATCAAACAGATACTATGAGTATTCACATCGAGATTACCACAGTTAGCCAAGTCCCCATCGGCACACCGCATACGCCCAGCGTCACCCCAACACTACTGCTCGAATACCGTGCATTGAATGCTTCCATTCCCACTCCTACACACACCCCATCCAGCTCTCTTGGTGGTCCCTCTTCTTCTGGGCACTCTCTTCCCATTTTTATTTCGACACTCACCCAATATCCTTTTGGAGGACCTTTCTCATCCTCCACTGGTAGTCTTAATCCTAGTGGCACTCTTCCATCATTCACACCAAATTACCAGATTCCTGTTGGTGGACAATTTCACCAAGGAGGTATGACTCAACTTCCTCTCAGTGGGCAAATTCCTATTAGAACGCAAATCCCAATTGGAACACAACCCCCAATTGGAGCATTGCCCCCAATTGGAACACCACCTTCGATAGGAGGACAAACTCCACCTTATGGACAAACAATACCTCCATCCTTGGCCCAGTATTGGAATCATATAATACAACATACTCCTCAATTGACTGGGGGGCAACAGCTTCCAACTGCATCCGTGATACCCCCTAGTATAATCCAACCATATCCTGGTACGTCCAATCCTATTTGGGGCTCAAATGCTCAAACTCACATCCCTGTTCAAGGATACAATCCCGTGAGCTACTATCCTCTCCAACCACCACCGAATATGCCTGGGTCTTCACATTGTATGTAGACTGCTTATGGTCCTACTGGTTTACCAACGAGGCTTCCTCCCCAAAGCCACCAGTACCCGCATGTGAATCGACAGTTACCCTTCTTGGCCACTTTGGATCTTCCATATTTGTCAAGGATTTTAAATGATCCAATTTGTCACTCTCCCTAATGGCCTGCTATACCAGCCAAGCTACCATCGGACATCCCTAAATTTGATAGCAAAGTGGGAAAGGACCCGAACAATCACATCATGAATTTTCACCTCTGGTGCTCATCCAATTCGTTGATGGATGGCTCTATTAGTTTACGTCTTTTTCAATGAACCCTCATAGGTTCTGCTATGAAGTGTTATATAGAATTACCACGAGGTTTCTTCCCTGACTTCAACACCCTAGATATGGCTTTCCTCACCCACTACCAGTTACCAATCCGTTATGAAATGGGGACCGAGATTTCGAGTTCTTTCAAACAAAACAAATCCACTCATATATCCGATCACATTCATGAGTGGCGACGGAGACGATGTCTCATCAAACTCAAAATCCCCAATCAGTTGCTAGCAAAGTGGTTCAAAAAATCATTTGTGAATGACATCGGTCATGACATCACCATGGGTGGAGTAGTCATGGAAGAGTAGGCCATAAGTCATGCTCAATACCTTGACCTCATTTACTCACAAACGGGTACCCTTTACGACTTACTACCTGACGCACCTCGTCCTTCCACTTCCGCCACTTCAACTACTCCAGCTACTTCTCATGCAACCGACAGTGTGTTTGGAACTTTCCATGCCCAACCACATTCCACCTCAAGCACCAACCCCAAACCTGCTTCTTCTAATGTTCAAAATGCTCTGTCTCCTGCCCCTCCCACCAACAAGACTTCTGAGGTAAATGCAGTTCAATCTACCCCAGCCGGTAAAAAAAAATCCAAAAAGGGAAGGGGTAAGAATAAGGAGGACAAAAATACTTCTCACGCAGAGCGAACCAAAACTCCACCTGTTGATGATAGGGATAAGTGCAAACCTCGATACCCTTGTCTTATCTGTGGTGATGATCACTACATGAAGGATTGTCCACGACGCGTAGAGGTCACTAAGTTCCTTCAAGGAGCCCCAAAACCCCCTGCTTCGGTCGTTTTGTCCCAACCCTTCCCATCTCAACAACGGGCTCAATTGGTCATTCATGACCAACCCTCACCTTGATGTGTACTGTAAATTCAAAGCAGAACGACATTGCACTCACCACTTGAGCCAAAGATTATTCTCCCTCTAAAGAGAAGGTTGATGACCTACCTCCTTCATTGGTACAACCCTCTCCCGTGACTCCACCTACTAATGGTCCTCTTCATCTCGAATGACCGAGCCTCGACAAAGTTCTTTGACCCCCCCCAAAAGGCATCATTCGAAAATCGGCTTTTAATCCTCATGCTCATGTTGCCTAGAACTACAACATTGTTGAATATCTGGCCCAAGCACCTTCTGCGATGTCAGCCCTCGAAGTCCTTCAAAGTTGTCCCACACAACAGAAGGCATTATTGAAAGCTATCAGTGGAATCAACCCGATGAACACAAATTTAATAATTTTTGACTTGGAAGATCACATTCCATAGTTACCCCCTCAACTCGCATTCCATATCCAAGTGATTCTAGATCCAAGTGATTGTCTCTGACAAAAACATTTGCCAAACCATTATCGACGAGGGTGCCTCGACGTGTGTCATGTCTTTTACTTGCTAGAAATCCATTGGCTCTCCCTCTTTGAATGAATCCCAAAACACTCTCAAAGCCTTCAATGGATCCAGTTTTAAGCCCTACAGTGTCCTTCCTTTGCTGCCCATCATGTTAGAAGGAAAAATGGTCCAACTCGAAGTGGAAATCTTTGATGCTCCCCTTGATTACAACCTTCTGCTTAGCCGTAGCTAGATCGATTCCATACGCACAGTTGTGTCAACCCTTTTTCATGTGGTACATTTCCCACATCAAGGGAAGGTAGTCACCATCGACCAATTAGCCTTCTTTAACTCCGATACCCGTACTGGCAACGTACCGTTCATCGCTAAAACCCCATCGGGTTATGAGAACGTCCATGTAGGCCTTCTCAAAGACTCTTCGTTAATGGGTACTTTCCCCATTCCACCACCCGATACTCCACACTCATCCGTTGCTTCCATCAACATGATCTCCACCTCAATTCATGGAATTCCTACATCTCACAACCCATGGATAGTACCTGACCCTGGAGATCATCTTCGTTACGGTGACAAAATGTCGTTAATTCCAGTCGAATCCACCTATCAGGCCATTCAATCAATAACCCCTTCTACCCCCTCTCTTGGTGATTTATCTTCAGATCCCTTCTGTTTTATTTTTCCCACAGATGAGATGATCATGTCTGTCATGGAGGACACCCCTTGGGACGATGGACATCATCGTTCCATCCTCTTCCTGGAGAAACATACCAATGAGAACTACCAATGGATCTCAACCCCGTCGACCGTTGTCATCATCTCAACCTTTCCCAAGTCCATGCACGATGTGTTTTCTGAAGGGAACTTAAGCAATGTCTCACCCACTATTCCCCTCGACATATCTGTCAAACCTGGAATCGTCGAAAATGTCCATATCGGAGCTTCATGTTCCCCTGACGAAATTGTCACCTACACATCCTTTTTCAAAGAGTTTTGTGACATCTTCACCTAGAGCTATGAAGAAATGTCAGGTATTGACCCCGACATTGTGATACATGAGATCAAGACATACCCCGATGCTAAACCCGTCTGGCAACACCTTCATCCAGTTCACCCACGTAAAGCAGTTGCTATCAAGCTCGAAGTTGAGAAACTTCTCAAAGCCGACTTTATTTACCCGATGGCCCTCACTGATTGGGTTTCCAATATTGTCCCGATCGACAAGAAACAAGGAACAATTTGTGTATGCATTGATTATAGGGATATCAAAAAAGCTTGTCCCAAAGACAACTTTTCTACCCCCTTCGTCGATCATATTGTCGACGATTGTGGCGGCAGTGAAATATTCTCTCTGATGGATGGTTTCTCCATGTATAATCAAATCAACATTGTTCCCGAGGATCAACATAAAACTGCTTTTATTTTCCCTTGGGGCACTTTTGTCTATCGGAAACTCTCCTTCGGTCTCAAGAACGCTGGCACAAATTTTCAATGCGCTATGTCTTATGCTTTCCATGATATCAAGGACATTGTGCAACCATATTTGGACAATTTACCCGCTCACTCAATGCACCGAGTCAATCATCCAACCCACCTCCGAGCCATTTTCGTCCACTGTCGGTTTTACCGTATACGTTTGAATCCTCATAAGTGTGTTTTCTGCGTTGAATCTGACTGACTTCTAGGTTTTATTGTTTCGCATCAAGTGATCAGGGTGGATCCTTTAAAGGTTGAGGCTATCCTTAATCTCCCTCCTCCTTCTACACTTCACCAGTTAAAAAGTTTGCAAGGGAAAGCAAACTTTCTTCGTCGTTTTATCCCAAATTATGCAGAGATCACCCGTGGATTTACATGGCTCCTCAAAAAGGGGTCTGCATTCATATGGGATACCATTGAAAACAACGCTTTTGAAGCTTTGAAATTGTCCCTAACACGTGCTCCACTTTTTCCCCCCCCGATTACAGTCGCAATTATTTCCTTTACCTTGCAGCCTTGGATTACACCATTGGTATGGTTCTCATCCAAGAGGACGATGCTAATGATGAACATGTTATCTATTACCTGAGTTGAAGTCTAACTCCTACCGAAACCAAGTATTTACATGTCGAAAAACTGGTTTTGGCAGCCATCCAATCTGTCCAACACTTCTGGCACTATATCCTCTCTCACAAGACTATAGTGATTTCTAACTACAACCCTATGCAACACATTCTTACACGTCAATTGCTAGGGGGAAAATACTCCAAATGGATCATTATACTCCAGGAGTTTGACTTGGAATTCAAACGCACCAAGTCCAAGAAGTCCTTAGTGTTTGCTGAGTTGATATGTGACTTTCCCTATTCGGAAATGAAAAATGTAGCAGCTGATTAATTACCCGATGAATCCCTTTTCCTCATCAGCTCTGATGATCTTTGGTATGGTGATATCATCATATATCTCCAAACCTATACTTTCTAGCCAAGTTTGTCTAGTACTTACCGACGTCTAATACGTTACCAAGCCCTTCACTATATTATCCTCGAGGATACTCTTTATCGTCGGGGGATTGACTCTGTTTTTCGACGCTGCCTAATGTTTGACGAAGCTGAGAAAGATATGAATGACTACCATTCTAGAGCCTGTGGTGGTCATATGTCTGGGTATGCTACTGCCCAAAATATCTTACGAGAAGGGTATTTTTGGCCTTCTTTATTTAATGACTGCATAATCATGGTTCAAAAATGCCATGCTTGCTAGGCCTATAATCACAAGATACGCTCACATCCTGTTCCTCTTTAGCCTGTGGTCTCCGTTGGTCCCTTTCCGAAATGGGTCATCGATTTCATGACATGTCACCCCCACTCGGCCAGGGGGAATGGATACATTATTATAGCCATAGATTACTTTATGAAATGGGCCGAGGCGATGTCGACATTTGACAACACTAGAAATGCTGTAGCATTATTCATTTTTAATCACATCATAGATCGTTTTGGTGTTCCCCAGGCTATATTCACTGATCACGGTAGCCACTTTAAAAACTTTATGATGTCTGAACTTACTAAAAAGTTGGGTCTTCACCATGAAAAATCAACGCCCTATTACCCACAAGCTAATGGCCAAGTCGAAGAAATTAACAAAGTTCTCATAACTATGCTCTGACGAATGATAGAGATTCACAAAAAAGTTGGCACACAATGTTTTTTTCGAGATTGTGGGCTTACTGGACATCCGTCAAGTCTGCTACTGGGTTTACACCTTTCCGGTTAGTCTATTGTTTCGAAGCCATTCTCTTGATTGAATGTGAGATACCCTCTTTAAAACTAGTTGTTGAACTCCTACCAAACACTTCTGTAGAGGAAGAACATCTATTGTATCTTATGTGATTAGATGAAACTCGATGCAATGCTACCCTAGTCATAGAAACCCAGAAAAAATGTGTCAAGGCCCAATACAACAAACATGTCAAGCCTCACATTTTCTCCGAAGGAGATCTCGTTCTCCTCTATGAACAAGATCGAGATATGCTAGGAGATGGAAAATTCGAAGCCATGTGGCGAGGTCCTTATATCGTTAGACGAGTGTTGGAAAAAGGGGCTTATGAGTTAGTAGATTACAATGGTATCCCTTTGAGTAAACCCAAAAATGGGTTGTACTTGAAGTACTATGCATAAAATCACCTGTGCACGAGTACTTGTATTTTTATTGTATCATACTTCTTGTGTGTTACTGTATCTTTCTTTTTTCATTATCTTGTCTCTGCCCTTATGTGACATTGTGTTTGATTTCCAGATGTTAGAGTCTTCCCTACCCTACATTGGCTTCATTGATGGAGATAGCCATAGTACTCAGAACCTTTCTTCCGCTGCATGGGAAATTAACGCCCCTACAAATGAACTTGTCTCCTTACGAGGTGTGTGTCTCGGCTGTGTGACCAACAATATTGCAGAGTATAGCGTCATTATCAAATTGTTGATTGATGCTNTCGATTCCCAGCTTGTAGTACTACAGTTAAGTAATGTCTATACTATTCGAAGTCCTACTTTGTTATGGGTGTATTTGGGAATTCGCCTCTTGGAACATTATTTTGATTATATTGAATATCAACATATTCCTAGATGTCTAAATACATTAATTGATGAATTGGATAAATATGTATTAGACAGACATTTGGATCATTTATAAATCAATCACATCAATTTTCACACAACACAAGATAAACCGATAGAAGCTGTATGTATATATAATGATCAAAAGAGTTTTTACAAAAAATTTATGTACGAGGACCAAAATTTCAAAATCTAAAGCTCATAGCTTCTACAAAGTGACGTCACGGATGACATTCACAGTAACACACGACTGCATGGGAAACCCTATGAAGCAGTTGGCCAATGGACTCTGAAACTCCTACTGTATGACGCTGATAATGTCGTGGAACCTCTCCAAGGGGCATGTATAGAATATTTGTTGTCAAACCCTCTAGGTTTTGTTCCACTACTTCATAATCTTCGGTGTCCCATCATGGTACCGGTGCCACCTCTCCTCGCCGCTGAATAGGAGAAGTACCAGGAGGTCAGTAAGGTCCCATGTCTGTGTCACCAAAAAAGAATTGTGTATTTAGACCTTGGATGAACATTTAAAAAACATTTGCATATGATAAAATTCAAAAAAACATTTAAAAATAAAAAATGTGTACTTCTTACCAAGTTTCCCCCACTGAGCACCCTCGGGTAGGACCAAGTCCGGATCTCCTTAAAAATCCAACCTGGCATAAGCATAATCATCGACCATCAGCATTTGTGGTCGCAACCAGTCGAAGAAGGTATCATTATATTTGATAATTGGTCCAGCCACATGTCGAGCCATGCACTGACACCACCTCAACATTCTTGGATCTGTTGGATCCAGTAAATCCCACTCAACCTGTAGCCTCATTAAAGGAACCCTCTTGAGAAAGAAGGACACCAACAAAGACCCATACTCAAATTGCTCCAGGTCACCTCACCTGCATTTGGTCAACTGCCTCTTCATGCTGTGAAGCACTGCATCTACCCAGTTAAAAACATGAGGCTCAATAAACTCTATGGAATACTGAAAGTAGCTCTGGAGAGCCATGTGAGGAGAAGTGCTCCCAACCATATGAGAAATGGTGAACATAATAGTGCAGAGGGTCAAATCCTTCACTCCCCAAATGGATACTTTCCCTTTGCTCCTCTCTCCCTCTGGAGCACAGTGTAAGCGACAGTACTCACTCATGGGTAGTCCACCACCTCTGCTACCAGTCACGCTCATGTGGTACCCATGCCATGACAGTCCTGTCAAGAAGTAAATGTCCTCAATATCCATGAACAATGTGTGGACCCCTACATGGAATACTTGTTGGTCGGGATCCCACATATGCACAAGGTACTCCAATAACCTGACTTGGGCCCTCATGCCCGGGATACGAAAGAACTTTAGAAGACCAAAGTTTCATAAAGAAGAAACGATGGTCGAGTGATTTCCGGCAATGGCATCATCTTCTTCGTGCTCCCTTTCACGCCATTCCAGAACCATGGTTATGGCCAAATACCTACATAAGAAGCACAAGAAGAAAGTTAATAACTCTATTCAACAGTTGGTATCTTTTCATTGAGCAAAAATTTAAAAAAAATCTCCAATTTGTGGTTCTCAAAGGTTCCCTTTAGGCACAGTGCGAGGTTCTTGCATGCGCCTTTGGGGTCACCTGCAAGAATGAGTCATTCTCACAGGTCCTGTGTGGCTCACCTGCAAGAATGGATGAGCGTGAATTTATCCCCCAAAACCAACTCAAAACTGTGCTTTTTGCCAATGAAAATGAAAAATTAAACCATGAAAAAGGTAGAGAACAAGGAGCTTACCTCACTACCGTTGACGGTTCGTCAAATGGATGCTTGTAACTCCCACAATCGAACGCTGAATTTCAAGGTAAAAGAGGGGCTTTGGGCTCAAATATTGGTAAAGTTAAAATGATATGGTAAAAAGAGTTTTTACCCCTTTATATTTACTTTTACCATTTTATTGGATTTTATAATTGTTTGTTTATTAAAACCTAATGCCTAATGCCCTTTTGAGTACAACTTTTGTAGGCATAACGACTTCGATGTTCATGCACAGGGATGCAGATATTTTTTCTTCTTCATCGCATGTTTTGATTGTTTTTTATGGTTTTTGTACAAAACCTTGAGTTGGGTTTTTGTCCATTCTCATGCTTGAAAATATATGAGAACGTGATCGAGCAAACTTTTATCACCTTTTCGGGCTCAACAAGGTGATATGCAAAAGGAAACCCCTTGGATTCCTCTTTAAGCTCTTTTCAGACTCTCTAAACATGAAAAGATAGTCGAACAACCTTGCTATTTTCACACTCGTTAAAGTATATGAAGAAAGTGTCTGTTGGGCGATAATTTATCTCTTTTTCGGTCTCATCAGACTATTTTACGAAAAAGGAACTGAGAGAGTTCTCTTTTAAGTGTTTTTCTAGACTCTATAATCATGAAAAACCTTTGAGTTTTCTATATTTGGAATCGTTAAATAAACATCGACAGACCCGTCATGGGACCAAACCACTCCTTCCTAGGGTTCGTTAAACATACTCCGAAGGACTTATCCAAAGGATAAGATTATATCAATAAGCATATGTTATCCTCTTCAAGCTTGCGTAAAAATAAAGAGGTACTTGCCAGAAATGGTGGGGGGAAATTTGGGAAAAGGAT